>JAZHYW010062076.1:0-25275 GCA_037355805.1 Ixodes ricinus
AAAGAGCGGGATTGTGTTCCATGGCACTTTAATACGCTAGTACAAAACCCCACCCGTAAGCTACGTTGAGATTTTATTTTCTAATTCGCTTCGCGTCCTCAGAATTCTGGCATATATAATTACTATGGACGTTTTGCAAACTCTCTAGCTACTGCGGGCACGGTAGAGTTCCAAGTGCATGTTTTGTTGAAAGCAGTCTTGTATATGTGTTACTGAAAAAAAGTAACCCATTACAACTATATGTACTTATTGAAAAAATGTAACTGATTAAAGTATTCAATTTCGCATCACAAAAGTAGCTGAAAACTTACCAGAAAGTTATTGATTAATTATCACGTTATTTTTTTAACTTTCTATTACGAAATCAAAAATGCATACATGTGTTTAAAGTGGTTACATTTTGTTTCTTTTTGTCACTCACAACTATTGCTAATAGAATTCGGCACTCCCTCCAGCAATAAAGATAGACATAAAAAAGAAAGACAGAGAGAGAGAGGAATAAATAAACAGTCATAAACGTGGCTTTCCTTCGCCTTGAATCAGTTACCGTTTGATGAACTCCCGAGAAAAGGACTATACTTAGTGCATCAGATGCACTCGTCGGTCAACGTACGATGTCTCGGCGAGGTACGCTACGTTGAGTGCGTGCTGTAGGTCCGCGTGTCTGCTTGCGGCTGGCCGCGGTTCGATAGAGGAAACGGAAACTAAAATCTTCGTTGACAAAAGTTTCCCAGAATGCACCTGACGCGCTAGGGACGCTTGGGTTTTGCACATTGTCCATTGCTCTTGTTCTGGAACGACGGACAGTGGCTGTTATTTGGAGGGATCTGAAAGCCCTTAATTCACTTTCTAAAAGATAAATGCACACACCGGTGCTAAGTTTTCTTGTAGATGCTTCCAGAACACTAGAACAATATAAGAAACAAGCGAATGCTCCCGGAGAGCCCTTAGGTAAGGTTTTTCAATTTTCTCATAAACGAGGAATAACCCACTGACACAAAGGGCGTTTCGTGACCAGATACGATTTCCATTTGTACTCTACTTCAAAGTGCATAACGAAATTCAAATTTATCTTTTTCTTGAAACGCTGCCAGGCTTACGGGCACGATGCCTTGGAAATCGCTGATACTAGCTTGTACATTAGAAGCAGCTTTTAGTAGTGAAAGATTCCGCTCCTGACCTTACCCGTGTCCCTTTAGACCAGTGTAGATTTTCAATCCATTCGCCTTCTGAGTTAGAATAATAATAATAATAATAATAATAATAATAATAATAATAATAAAGAGTGTGTTATGTATGTTTATACAGCCGAAAGTTAGTTAGCCTTAATGGGCGACTTGTCTCCCAGCTGTAGATGAGACATTTAGCCTGTGTAGTACAAACCTCTAGACTGGAGTCATTTTATAATGTGCACCACGGAGTGATGCACGACCGCATGCCGGTACGATGCTCATCCAGGTCGAAACGGGCGGAAATGGCGATTGAACCCAGGGTCCTTGGGTTCTGCAGCGCGTGCTTTCGCTCCACGTGCTCCGAGCTGGTGTGCGCTAAAGTCACTGGCGCTAGCCCACGCCAACCACCGATCCCCTCTTGAAGCAGCAAAGCACTTCACGTGACTGCAACTTGGTTTCTTCTCCTTTGCCAGTGATGCGAGCCAACAACATCTAGAACAATGACGGCCTCCGAACGCTCCACTCTTCCTCCATGGTAGGTCATCAGAGTCGGATGGTGCCCAGTCAGCAATCGGACCCGAGCCGGATGCCGAGCGTTCTTCGACACGCTGATTGGACACGAGGCCCAGCCGAGCGCTGATGAAGCACTCGTATCCAATCTGTGAATTTCTCTCGATCTCACTTTGATGACGTCAGAATTCTAGCGCACAGGCTTGATTATTCTAGCTGGCGTCGGCTGTGCCCCTTCCGAGTCGGAAGTAGAGCCACAAAATAAACTATACGCTTCAGAGTAGCGACACTTGCAGCCATCCTTTTGCATGCTTAGAAGCATTGTTGCCAGTCATCCGCGAAGCTTCTGAAATCGCAGGAAATGGTTTTCCGTCCTCGATCGGGAAACGTGAAAACAGTTCCCGACAGAGCAAAACGATATCGGCTGAGCTTCCTGACGCTGTCTCTGAAGCTCAGGCAGTTGTATTTTTGTATTTTAACGATTGCCAATAGACCCTTCTCTAAGTTCAGCGTCATCAGATTGACAATTCCGGCCGCCGCTGCCTCCACCGCCCGTGCGCGCAGGTATTTCAACCTAATTTACGGCATCTTGTTCGTGGTTATCGCGCCCGCTTTGAGACACCCTTCATAGATTTTGAATTAACAAGCGCAAATGACTAAGTAGAGAAAAAGGGGACAGGACAGAGCGCTCTATCCTGTCCCCTTCTTCTCTTAGTTATTTGCACTTGTTAATTTAGCCTGGATGCTCAACCAACTAGACCCCCCCCCCCCCCCCAAACTGATCTTGACCCTATCATAGCACCGTGGTCGGTAGGAGTCCATGAACACGCCCATTCGCTGCTGTGTACCGCTTTCCAATCAACCAGAGGCTTGCATCCAGGACGGTAGCAAGGCAAGTCACAGGGCTCATATGCCTCTCTCCATTTGCTGCGATTGTCCCTTCTGCTCACGCCTTACGTTATGGAAATTATTTTTCTCCAGGTTTTATTCTTTTGCTTTTCACGTGATTCCCAACTAAAGAAGACATGGATCGTTGCCATAAAATGCGATGAAGGCACATTTTCACGGTTACCAAGTTCACGAACGTCTGTTCTAAACACTTGGCCGTTGGAGGCATCAAACGACGCGGGAACTCGGCGGTTGCTGAAAGAAAATGCAGTACCGACTGTGTGCGTTTGCAAATGCGAAACCTGTGCCCCGAAAAAAAAACGCGCAACCGAGAGCAACGCGCCAGCAAGAGAATACCAGAGTCCGCCACTGCCAACGCGCGCCTGGGAGTGCGTTACGAGGGTCAAGTTCCGCTTCAGATTCTACTGGCATCGTCACGCAAGACACGGTGACTGCTGCCGAGACAGGGGAGGCAGAAATCCGTGGAGACCGAAATAACATCGCCGCGGCCTGCGAGGCTGGCCGCAACAACGACGCAGTGTGGGATTGTGCATGTTCTCAAGAGGTGCTGGAATTCACCGAACAACTTACAGTGCTAACGGTGCACTCTCAAGCACTTGAATTAAGGCTTGAACGCTATGTCTGAGCAACTGAAGTCAAACAAATGAGCCCTATATATACAGGACGGAACGAGGGCTTCAGATAAAGGAACCTGCAGAGCATCAAAGCGAACAATTTTCTATTGACTGTTAAAGAAAAAAAAAAAACAGACCAGATGACTTGAACTTTTACACTGGCCTTCCTAATTATGAGGTGTTCGCGAGTCTGTTTCGCTTTTTTGATTCAGGAGGGGATGAGGAAAACGTGATCCAGGAGCTATTCAAAGCGTTGCATCAGTGCGGGGAGAACTCATCTGCTGCCTGCCCAAAAACAGTTGTTGCTTGTCCTCGTGAGGCTCAGCCTGGGCTTGTTCCAAAAGGACCTTGCATTCAGACTGAGAATTTCTATTACAACAGTGTCCAAACTGCGTGTCACGTGGTTAGGGTTTATGTACTTAAGGATGGTGCAGGTCAACCTCTGGATGTCGAGAATGATGATTCCATGCCCGCTGTGTTTTGAGAGCGCTATCCCACTACCCGAGTAATCATTGATTGAGGTTAAATGCGAAGTGTCCGTCAGACATACACGTTCTCAACCTACAAACAAACAAATACATTCAAGGTTTTGATTGTCAGCGCGCCAGGGGAACTATCTTATCGAACCTGTTCACTGGTCGATATCCGACAAAGTTGAGAAAAGTGGATTTCTGAAGCTTTCATTTGAGCGTGGACACTGGATCATGACCGACAAGGGAATCAAGACCTACTTGGGAAGATTGGTGTTTTCTTAAATATTCCCCCGTTTCTCCGCAGAGGACGTTTTAGCGAAGAAGTGAACGAAAAAAAAAGGAGATCGCAAGTCTCCGAATTCATGTGCAGAGACGAATCCAGCGTCTCAAAGCCTTTACAATATTTGGCAGGCAAACACCGCTGTCTATTAAACCAATGATCAGTGAAATGTGGGCCATTTGTGCATTTCTAACCAGCCTGCAGAGTCCTCTTTGTAGCATGCAGAGATTAGTAATAATGCAGAAAACTCATGTGCTCATTACGAAATTCATTTGCTCTGTTTTTTGTGTGTTGAAGCCTGCGCGTATGAAATAGCGTCTTGTACTTATTTCTATCTGGCATTTGTGTTTTGAGCTTCTAGTACATCAGATGTAAAAACTATTTTATTGTTTGGTAGGTACTTAGATAATCCCGTCTGTCGGCCTTATTGAGTGATCTTCTATGCAAAATATGGCAAAGTGTGGTGAAGCAGAAGTTGTCCAGCTTATCCTTTTATGCTTTGCATTCTTTTCATAAAGTATAATTTGTCCAAAACAAGAAACTGAGGAGGGCACACAACCAAGTCAGCCCAAGTGAGCTCGGAGAGCCCCATCTGGCCGAAGACTTTGTAGCAGTGGTAATGTTCACGATCCAACCTAAAAGCACCGCTGCTGTCTTTCACCAGGCATGAACCTTCCGTGCTGTTAGTGGCCATTAGTTTTATGGCGTATGGGCACTTGACCGTGAGGATACCATGAGGGTTATTTTCTTTGGGTCGCATACCACTCGGCCAGGTGAAGAACGGAGCCATGGGCGGGCTGAATCGAAGATGAGTCCAGAGTGGAATGACTGTATGTCATGTTGGGCGATTCGGAGAGCTGGTTCGTACCTCCGTACCGCAAGAGGTTCACTTGCATCGCCGTGCCTGAGACAAAAATGATTTACAATAAAAATTAGTTTGAGTTAACGACAAGTATGAAGCTTGAAACATAACACTTTGTCTCTATCTTCGAAGAAAAGTCTTACTTTGTTCGGCATTCACAGCATAAAACGATCATCCACAGTCTTACAACAGTAAACAAATGATCTGGAAACAAGAAAACAACTACCGCTGGGAAATTCCTATCATTCGTGATCTATCTCTGACTAGTACTACCATACGAAGCAGCTATTGCAAACACTGAACTGGTCTCACTCGTGAAAGGTCTCTGTGTGCAGTGAGGTCCATTCTTTACGTGTGACAGCAACAAGTTTGAAGCAGTAAGGCGGTGGCCACGGGCACCTCTCCATACGGGACTTCAGCTCTGTTGTCGACTGCAGCATTCCAGATGCCGAGCATCACCAGCTGACAATATCAGTGTCCGCATATAAATTGGTGTTGTAGGAGGCCAAGCAAACACTAAACAAATATAAAGCATACACTCCAAACAAAACGAATATAAACTTTATACTGGAACTGAACACTTCCAGCTGCGGTCATCAAATTGTGTGCCATTTTCGACACTGTTTATATTTTCGTCCTTCTTATGCTAGTTTACCATTACATCTTATGTACTTGAATAAAGTATGCTTCTTTCTGCTGCTGGAATGTTTACTGATGCAGTCTGAAATACACTGGATGAGGAGAACAATATAGGTTAGCCTGGTAGCAGCACCTCCTTTGATGACACCAACCTGAATGTCTAAGCTAATCTCGGACAAGTAATTGTGTGGAACTAGTGGCTTTTGGCACTAAAACAGGAAGGCTTCACACAAGTTTCGCCGTAGATAGAGTTCGTTGGTTTTGTCGCCATGAGCTGCAGGTGCTTTACAAATGGGGATCCGACGTCCCACTTTTCTAGCCCGTTTCCAAACTTTCTTGCGGCGTTTTCCACATCTCGGATCCTCCTTGGCTCTTTTCGAGCTTCCTACAATCGAGACATAACAGATCCCACGAATTGCTCGGGTCTTGCAGACCTCCACTCGAATTCCTCGACGCTGCTTCCTGGTGTTCTCAGCCCTCGCGGCAGCCTCCACTTTGGAGCCAACTCCGCGCAGAATAGTTCTGGCAGCGGCTCTTCATATCCTTCTGCAACACAAGCAGTTTCAGAAGCGCCACTACATGATGACGTGCACCGTCCTCCTTCGCAGCGCACACACATCTGGCGCCATCGATGAACACCAAGTAGGGAGCAGCGTTGTTGTTCTGACCACGATGGCACTGCGCGCGTACATGCCCGAACAAAGAGCCGCTGCATAAAAGAAACAGATTGACAAAAGTTAAACCGCCGTTTCTCTCCACAAACACGCTTGTATGTTTACACCCCTACCGACGCGCACACGGGCAGCATGCAAGGTTGGTTCGAAACGGTATCATTTTGCAGCGCCTATGCGCTCTCATGCAGATTCAGTGTAGAGATCATACTTATTATCAGCTACGCTAAATATTATTAAAAAGAAAAACTCGCACCAAAGCAGAATAGACTATTACCTACCGTCCAGTATACGGCAAAGTTTCCAGTGTCCCGCATTGAACGTAGCTCTCAGCTGCGAACTTGCGGCTGCGTACGATGTTCCGCTTCCCGAGCCTTCGTGACGAGTAGGACACGTCTACCACGACATTGCAGTAGCAACGCGAGCTGGGACCCGGAGGCGCTGCCAAGCCAATGGTGACGGGGGAAGGTCAACCAGTGTTGGCAGACCCAATTCGTAAGAGGGTCTATTGCGCCCGCTTCGCACTAAACACAAAAATAGCGGTGCGCAAAAAAAAAAAATAAAGGAAAATTGAGAATTCAGAAAGTCGATACTATAGCGTAGCTTATTCGGTGTGTCTAGTCTGAATATATCCTCTTCAAAATCATACTATTGAAAAAAAAAAAGAAAAGGAACTCGGCGGCACGCGAGAGAACATTAGAATATAACGGGTTTACCACCGACTAGAAAATAAAAGAAAAGAACAAAAAAGTCGTCGTTGCCGGTCTTATTTTTTCCCACAGAGCTTTCAAATCGATCAGATGAAAGTCTGTTTATCGAGTAAAAATGTCGGCTGCATCGCGAATGACGGCAAACACTACTACTACAAAAAAAAAAAAGAAAGAAGGAAGTGAACAAAATAGAAGGTCGATTTGAGTCTTCGCATTGGCACTTTTCGTCGATCGCGACAGCGGTGCTTACACCCCGCTGCGACTTGGGATGAACCGCCGGGGATGCTACGAGCCATCTCAGCCAGTCTGGTGCGGTGTGAGTGTCACGTGACCTTAGGCAGAGGCGCAGCGATGGAGGGTGGCACGTCGTCACGTGATACGTCCGTAGCACCGGATCGGCTCCGACGTCTCGTAGCATCCACCGCTGCCCACCGCGAGGCGAGACAGAGTATAATACGTGTGCCGACGGCAGAAGTGTAGAGCCTAGATTTCAGAGAGGGTGCAACTCAAACCATGAAGAACGCTTGCAAACCTAATGGCGGACGTTTCCTGCGCAGAAAAAAACACAAGTGCGCATGCATCACGTTGTCGAGGCGCAAAAGAAAACGGGCATTTTTTCTGTTTTTTTCCCGATTTTTTATATGTCATTTTAGTGATATCCCACACCGCCTGGCGATAGAAAATTGCAGAGCGGAAGCAAATTGGCTTAGAAGGGCGAAGGGGAATCGTACATTTGTCTTTTTAATTTCTAGGCTAGGTGGCGCAAGCTACCGCCCGTTATAAAGGGTACAGCCGTTAGCATCCATCCATTCATCAGGGTGGAGCAACACCTTCGTAGACACCTCTCATACGTCGCACGAATGACGCGGTGTTCGCTGCACACATATTAGGGAGTTTGAGGGAACCGTTTTTGCACATCCAATACGGTTCGATGGGCCTTCCGGTAGGAACTGCGCATGCGCTACACCAGAAAATCTCCAATATGCTGCAGTTCGTACCGGATGTGCAAAGACGGTTCCCTCAAACTCCTGTTGACAGTCTGAGGACACGCCTGAGGCCTTCATGCACATGTATGCTTCGAACATGTCTGCGGACAGTTTTTTTACGACCAATCGGACCATCATAACGCCTCAGACACTGTCTGCAGTCTGCATTTTGTAATAGTGGCGTGACTGCCGCTTCTAAAAACACTGAACCCAGGAAAACAAGTTTTCCTCCTGGTTAGGACGGGCGTGTCACAAAATTAATGTTCGTCGAAAAAAAAATAGTTTTTTTTTGCACAATATTTTTGTTACAATACGAATTTATCGAGTGGCGGGCGAAACCGAAATTGCACCCGTGTGGGATGATGATGATAAAGTTTGTACCCAACTATACTCCGCTCAATTCGTATATTCGGCTGGTCACTTTCGAGCGCTCCAATCATCCGAGTCGGAACTACCAGATCCCGGAGCGCCTCCGCATCGGAGCGAGAGGATCGGCGCGCCTAGCCGAACGCTCCTCAACTTTTCAGAGCCGCAAGCCTAGCGGATAGAGGGTGGCCTGCGCCAATAGTGGAAGGCGCGAGCCGCCCTTTAGCGGAACTCTTGCTCCTCGAGTTCAAAAGGTTCAGCAGTATTCAGTCATCCATCCATCCGTCAATCCTTGAAAAATGGCAGCCCTCAACGCGGACGCTGATAAGGTCATCGCAAGCCAGCCGTGCCAAGCGGAAGTTGCTGCGAAACTATAAAAAAGACAACATTACAGCTTGAAAACTCTCGTACTTTTGTTCTTATTGCTTTGTCCGAGTAGGTTCGCACTATAGAAACATAAGCCTTGACCTTCGGCACCGTACAAGGTAACGTTGGTACAAGGTGCGTCAAACAACTCGGCAAACTTCGCTTCGTAAACACGGCCATCGTCGTCGTCGTCCGAGCTGCTGGTGTTGTCGCTGTCTGCTAGCTTCGCCAGCAGCACTGACGGTGCCACCCCTAACATTAAACGTCTTCGTTTCAACGACATTTCACCTCAAATCAGGGAGCACAGCACAACGGTGACGGCGACGAGACTGACGGCTGTTTTTCGCAGCCCTCTTTCTGCGGAGTTGTTGCGTTCTCGCCGTCCGCTTCCGACACGAAATCAAAATGGCGGAATGGCTGGAGTCACGTGAGCGGTCGGCAGCCAGATCTCTCACGCGCTCCCACTTCCAAGTCAGAGCGCCTCGAACCGCTCCGATTCGGAGGACGGCCAGAGTCGGAGCTTCGAGAGCGCTCCGAAAGAACCCCCGAATATTCTTGGAGCGCCTGTCATCGACCAGCCGAATACACACCGGCTTTTCAGAGCGCTCCAAGAGGCTGAAAAGCGACCAGCCGAATATACCATTAAGCTGAGATGAGAAGCTCCACCTTCAGCGCGAGCTTTCCGCCCTTGCTAAGACAAGTGTGAACGCGCAGGCACGAGCAACCAAAGCACTAAGGAAGCCAGCGAGCTCGCGCTGAAGGCGGAGCTTCTAGTCTCAGCTAAGGTTGAACGGAGTATTGGCGACGTGCGCGATCCAACGATTGGTCGAGTGCTGACTATGTCGTCAGCAAAGCATTTCTCATCGGCAGAAATTGGAAAAGTGTAAGAACTTAAAAAGAAACCGAGACAGTGGAAAGGAATGGACAAACACAACGAAGTTGTGTTGTCCCTTCCTGTTTGAGACTTCGTGGTGTTTGTCCCTTTCTTCTTGAGACTTCCTTGTGTTGGTCCATTCCATTCCCCTGGCCCGTTTTTCTCTTTTATGTATGAACGTACACCAGATAGCCTGCGCCACAACCCGTATTTTCACATGTAAGAACTTATTTTTCACGATGTTGGCAGTGTTAGTTTCAGAGTGCTATGATTGCAAGCTTCCACCGTGCTCATTACAAACACCATCTAACTTCTTGTTCTCAAGGTAATGACGTCACGAGAGGGAAGCATAGGAGGGCGCCACCAAAACATCTCGCCTCCAATACCACCGTTACTGAAGCAAGCTCAGTTTCACAGCTCCGCCTGCGACGTGGGCTCAGTGGCGGTCACGAGAACTAGCAGCGCTGCAGTCCAGTCTTGCTTCCGGATTCCGTAGCCCGCCAAGCTTGAGTAGCAATACTTGAGCTTGGGCGAGTTGTTTAATCATACCAACGTTACTAGAACCACTCAGTTGGGAAACTCCCATAGAGACTGCTCTGAAAAAGTGGCACCGATCCGTCCACGAGAACCGAGCTAATGGCGATCCCAACGCCGCCACTTCTCCCGCAGCGGCCAGTCCAGGAACTGCACGTGACTTCATTTTCGTTGCAATCGGCCAATTTGGGGCCAGAACAGATACTGTGGAAGGGGCTTCGAGGTACCGCCCCCAACTCCCCAGCGGACGCGCCGCGGTTTACTACCGTGGTTAATATGCGCCTACCTCGGGACGCGCTACCTGAAATCCCCGCTGAGGCAGGGTTGTATAAAAACAATATTAATTAGACTGCAAAACCTTGCGAACTAAAGATTTTAGAAAACAACACGCGCCCCCCATTTTGTACTAAACTCCAATAAAAGTTACTACAAAAAGAGTTTTTTTCCGTTAGTTTTTACGCAAAAACATGCTTTCTAAAAGCTCAAGGCGACCACAGTTAAGACAAATGACACGGAGTGGCGCTGTTGTCGCATTTAGCTCGGTCTCGGTGGACGCCAGCGGCCCAGGTTTCAACGGTGAGTTTCCCAACTGAGAGTTCTGGTAACGTTGAATCATACTAACACTTCTCAGCGCAAGAAAACAGGCGCACACAAAAATAAATTTCCAACACTCAAAGAAAGAACACTCACAATGCGCTGACTCTGATCTCTGTGGTGTATTACACTTCATCTTCATCATCTTTTTTTGTTAATATACACATGGAAGTAAAAAAAAGGAAGAAAAGAAGAAGAAAAGGGAGCTCTCAACGCGGTGGTAGTAAACAACGCGCGAGACGGGGAAGCAAGATCCGACTGCAGCGCCGCTAGTTCTCGTGACCGTCACCTGGGCCACTCGCCTCTGCAGGCGAGAATAGGAGCTGCGAAACTGAGCTTGCTCCAGTAACGTTCTCGAATACACCTTTTCCGCAAGGGCGCAGCCATCTTGAATGTGGTCACTTCTGGTATGCGGTAAAACACCGTTTCGATCTCTCCACGCCACCGGAAGGTGTTTACGAAAAATGCCTGGTTGTCACACATTCTTGTTTTGCCTCACCTATGTTTTCTCGCATATTCCAGGTTGAAATGTTATATTATTTTTGTCCCGCATACCAAATACGGAACTCACATGACTGAGCACGACAGGAAACAGAAGACGTATATTGGCGACGTGAGCGAACAAAAGCGTCGCTGTAGTCGGCCCACCACATTAGCCGAATGCTGACTATGACGTCAGCAAAGAATGTCTCATCGACGGAAATAAGATGAATATAAGAACTTCAATTTTGACGGGGTTGGAAGTGTTGCTTTGAGAGCGCTATAATTTCAGGCTTCCACCATGCCCATTACAAACACCATCGAACTTGTTGTTCACAAGGTAATGACGTCACGAAAGGTAACCGAACGAGGGCGCCACCGAAACATCTTGCCGCTAATAGTATGCGCTCTGAGGTCAAGTGAACTCACAGCGCACACTATACTCCGTTTCACCTTATGTTGTGCCGCAGCGAAGGCTAGAAGCGCGAGCTCATAGCGTTGGGGGCTACTTTTAAGTCACGAGATGCTTGTGCACAGCCGAAATGCGCCTCCAGAGCAAGGAACGGTGTGCACGCTATCATCATCTTCTCAGGAGTGCAATTTCGTTATGCGCTCAACTCTAAAATTCGTATTGTAACATAAATATTGGGGAAAAAAGTTTTTTTGACGAACATTTATTTTGGAACACACCAGGTAGAATTTGTTTTTTCCTAGGTTCAGTGCACTTTTTAAGGTGGCGAACGCGATGCAGGGATTGAATACGAGTGTTGCGTCAGCGTTCGGCTCAGACTCGTGTCCTCCCTGATTGGACACGAGCCTCGGCCGAACGCTGACGCAACACTCGAGACCAATCAGGGGCTCGCGTTCGCCTCCTGAGGGTGCCATGGAAAATTCAGCACGACGGACTTCTGATTCGTGGTCTTGGGTGGAGAATCCTCCCGACGATCGACGCGTTCGACGCCACCTCACAGCTCGTATTGCAAACGTGGCCCATAGAGTTCCGTGTTTTTCGGTAAATACCGATAAATAGGATCCCGTGTTTCCGGTGTTTATTTTGTTTTCAAAAATGGAGCGTTTGTGTTTTTGTCTATCGCTAGAGGGTGGGGTGGGGGTATCTTTTTCCTGCAGATGCGGTGTCCTTTCTTTTTTCGTAAGTTGGTTAATTTATAACCAATTTAAACAAAAAACACCGAATCTGAAAAAATAACACCCCCCCCCCCCAGAAAAAAAGAACGGAAATCGAAAACAAAGAAAATATAACAGCAGAATCGCGGTACCCTACCGATTAAACCCAATAGTTAATCCCCAAACCGTTATTTTTTTTTATTGGGGAAAACCGAAAAGCTCCGAACTAAAACTGTCCTTTAACGACAAAAAAAACAAAGCTTTAGCATAACAAATGCCCCAAGACTGCAGGTAAAAACGGCACATACGCTGAAAGGTCTCAAACACGTTCTAGTGTAAGTATGTGTCGTTTTTACCGTCAGTCTCGGTGTTCTCGTCGTGCTTAATATTCACCAACTCGTGTGCGCCCTTCCATTCAAGTAAAGCCGAACTTCATGGAAAGTAATTCTTCACCAACGACTTTACTTTTCGTCGACTCCAAAAACGAGCCACCCGAGCTGTCCGCGAGGCTACTTCATTCATGGAACCCATTGTCTCGTTTCCTTCCCTCATCGGGTTTTAGGGCGTGTTCCCGAATGTCCGGGTCACGGCCATGATCCCCGGAGGTTGGGGAGTCCAGTGCACGTGTTTTAGTATTTTCGTCGATTTAATCCCAGACAGACCCCGGAAGAAGTCTATGTACTCGGGCAAGTTGCTAATACATCGTAAAGCATAAAAGTGCAAAAACCAAACAAACAACCGATAGACAAATAGAAGAACGACTTGCACTACAGAGCGCTGCTTTCAACTGGTTTCACTTTAGAAAAGATATACATGCCGCATAATAATAGAAGACACATACATCATCACATCCATTCCATACCAACCAATCGCTCGTAACGTTTTTGTTTATTTTTCAAACTTTGGAGCGATCGGTAATATGACATCTCGGAATACACAAATGTTATTGAGGGGGCACTGACACGTGTCTCTTCGCCATACTCGGATATAAAAAAAGCCCTTCAGCTATCTCTTTTGTCTTCTTGCTTCGGATACGTGCTGAGGTAATGCTGTTGTTAAAATAGGATCATCACATTCACATCTACCTCAGTGTACTGCAAGATTACCCGAGGGGCTGAACGTATCGCTAGGGCGTGTTGCCCCCAGTCTTTTGTTTACGCGTTGCCCCAATCTCCCCATGTATACTCTCCCACAAGACGAAGGAATTTTCTACACCACCCCTACCTTGCAACCTACGTACTTTGTCGCCTGCTTTTTCTGACTATTCGTTGATTTCCACGTTCCATTCTTCCACACAATTTACCCACTTTTTGTGGAGCTGAGAGCACAACCGGCATTCCATGTTTTTTCTCACCTTTTCTATGCTTATAGCTTACGCTATGTACATACGGTATTACCACTGCTCTGACTTTTGCGTATTCCCGCTCTACCTTCGCTTCCCTCTCCGAAGTGTCTTTATAAGCGCCCTACTATCCCCTAATACGCGCAAGTTGGAAGCCCCCCTCTTTCCAGTTTTTTCACCTGTAACCCAAAGCTCTCTGCTACCTTGTTCTCTCACGACTTATAGTTCATGATGCGTTTACACAGGTTGTGGCTCTACCCCTAATAATTATTTCCGAGTGGTCACAGTCATAAGGCAATGCACCTTTCTTTGCCCTAGTGAACTAAGCCCAACATGAATGCTTCGGGTGAAGTCCCAGCGTAACATCTAAAAACTGTAAGGTACCCTGCACGGGCTTATCACTAGTGAAACTCAAACCCGGTGCACTTGTTTAAAAAAATCTTCATTTCAGACACAAAACTTCTCTATTTCTGAAACGTCCTTCGAACGAAGCAGAACAAAGTAATCGTCCACATACCTAAAAAAAAAAAATGCCGGGGCTCCAATCCACGCTGTGAAGGTGGTTGGTCAGCGAAGCTGTGGTATTACTTGCAACGATTGTCCACTGCACTATGCCAAATAATTGACGAAAGAAAAGTGAATGCACTGTATAAAACCTTTTATATAAAGCCTTTTATAGCAAACGCCACTAGGCGGCACTCCAGTCTTTGACGTCCCAGACAACTTCCGGTTCATAAAAATAATCACCGAAGCCCACGTCAACATTGACGTCTTGAAATGTCGATGAAACGTTACCAATTCTCCAGATGAACGCCAAGATAACGAAGACGCGCTAGATATAATAAAAAAAATTTAATATCTTTGTAAACTAACTTGAATCTCCTAAGACATTAAACGGCACAGCCGAGGACCCTAGTCAAATCTCCAACGTTGTTGTCCGTGTAACATTTATACTTCCTAGCGTTGGTGACATAAGCAAGCTCGACAGGCTTGCAAAGACGGAGTGACCGGAAGTCACTTGCAACGCAAGTGGCAGTTCATGCATATACCTTGATTGATGTTTGTGAGCAGCAAAAGGGCATTCTAATATGAAAGACTAGTGACGTCACTCTCAACGTCGCAAGCTGCCGTCGCCGCGGCAGCCTGCGCAACAGTCATCTTTTTTGTGAAAGGTATGCGGTGAGCGCTACGTGCTTTGCGTTGTTATCACGAGCGTCTTATCATCAATTATATGGTGCGGATGCTTGTTTTATGTTTGTTCTTTATTGAAACGAATGCTGTGCTGTATGTTGTATGCGTGATATGCACTTTTCGCTTCAATCGATGAGGGTTCCTTTTCAGTGATGACGACGACACGCAAAAAATTCCAGAAATCCGACCTAAGAGTCATATACAGCTTCGCTGTAAATACAGCTTGTAAAGCACGAACAATGTCCACTTTCAATCTACTCCCAACCTTCCTATCACACTTCGCTAAATACAAATCGTCAAGTACTGAAGCCACACTCGTTGCGGTAAAAACACCTTGTTTCTGCACAAGTTGTACCTCCCCAAAAACAACGTGTGTGGAGCCCAAATAAACGCCTAGGAATGCTAAAAATATGCTCGATTGATTTTGAAACTTGATCTTACCAAGGAACTCAAAAGCGTCTCAAAGAGCTTCAGAGAGATCATTATGTGGAATACCATGGAGAATGTTTTCAACAGCAAACATTATCGCATCACAAGAACCGGTGTTGGTATATTTTAGAAATTCTACGATAGCCTTCTGAATTGTTCACCATGAAAATTCGCAACTTTCAGCGATGGTGGTACCGCGGTGTGAGAATCGCGCTCCCTAGCTCCTGGATGATCGGCTTCACAATAAAGGTGCTTGCCAACACCTTCCTGACGTGAAAAAAAGAAACTAAGGCTCTAATACTGCTCGTATATAGCAAAACTAGTATTACTCACGCGTCGCAAACCTAGCCTCGTCCTGTTGTTCTACGACGATCATCCAGATGACAGCCATTTTGATAGGCACCAGTGCGCCCCTATAGGTCGTGAAAGTTGCGATTATAATTAAACAGAAGCTGCGAAAGGTGCGGCTGAAGGTACGATGACATCTGATTCTGCAACGAGCCCTTTTGTGTTACAATACCTCTGAAATGGCATGACTAGTCGATGTGTATTTACAGAGAAAAACATTTTTCAGGTAAAGATCTTTAGTTCGTAAGACCGAGGCTTCCAAACTGTTCAGACACGAGTTCTGGCAAACTTCCAAGGCCTTATTTTTTTTTTTTTACCTTCGTGAGGAAACCTTCTTTACTCCTCTAAAATTCCTTACCGCTGCCTGTGTATATCTGAGTATGATGACGAGACATTGCTTTATGGCGCTTTTATTCTCTGCGATTAGATCCCGGTTTCTTGTCCGAAAGGAGAAAGTTGATACCGAAAAACACAGAAGCTGCAAGAAATAATTGCCCCCATCCCCCCCCCCCGAAAAAAAAATAAAGGAAAACGCTGTCGAATTAAAGAAAGAAGGGCAAGACGAAAACACGAAACACTATCGTCGTAAACCACGTGACCCCGAGTGAGCGGTTGTAAACACTCGGATATCTCGGCACACTACGCAGACATGCCACGATTCTGCAACGACGTCGTTTCGTCCTTGCGTGAGGTTCCGCATCAGTATCCCGCACGCTACGCGCCGGCGGAGCGCAACGTCTGAACAAACACGGGATATGCAAATTCGAGTCTGTCTGTTTGTTCCCCAAACTGGGGAAGCGCTTTGCAAAGGCGTTTCTGTATACATCAAACGTGCGCTTCGATCTCAGCACATAAAGGAGAGAAGGCAAAGAAAAAAACATAGGAGAAAAAAAATTGTTTTGTGTCCTCGACAAAGCAGCGTTGGAAAATACAACACTTATAGTATTTGAACACATACAACAAGCTTAGCGGCAGAACAACAGCCAGAAACGGGAGATGACTAGAAGGTGGAATGGAAGGGTATAAATAAGGCTCGTAAAGATAAAACAGGGAAAGCTAGACGAGCAAAGGAACCATCTCTTTTGCATTAAAAATGCATAGCGTTTAGAAGGCCTTTTCTCGCGTCCAACCCGAAACCACGTCGCACACGATACACATCAGATCGAATGGATTGCCCACTAGAGTTGCCGGACAGCGGCTGTGTATTGGCTTTCTGTTGCTGCTGGCCTTCTTGTTTTGTGGTCCCTTTCTCCTTCCTCTTCACCTCTAGAACGATAGGCGTTACTCGTTAGTTGCAAATATAGGAACGCTTTGCCGGCCGACGTTGCCTCAAAATAAACGTCACGCCTTACTGTTACCGTTACCGAAAAAAATAACGCCAGTCACTGTTGCCTTACTTTTTATTATGAATTAAAACGTTTTACTATTTTCACGCTACAGGTATGTATAAGCTTCCCATTCGAAGAAACATATCTTGTCTATGCAAATACTTTTTTTCTTACCTTATCTGTTTATTGTTCTAATTTTGAAGGTACAATAATAATTATATTAATAATAATAATAATTCTTTACTTCTTCACTTCCCCAGAAGAACCTTGAGGTTTTAGCGTGGATGTTGGATGAGAGCAAAAATTCACATGACTTGGCGCTTCGAAACACGGCAAAAATTGGTGTATCTTTTCTTTACGTCTTGATAGGAAGATGTAACGAGTAAAGTAATTACGTTGCTGGCTACTCGAAGTAAATAACGTACTCACCTTATCCGTTACTGGTTTGAACACGTAACGAGTACGTTACTACCTTAGAGGAAAATCAAACGCGTTAGCGGTAACGTCGTTTCCTGAACTGTTCCGTCAACACTGCTGACAACTCAAAAAAGGCGGGGCTGGCTGAGGTTGTCTCTCCTCACTGCTCGAACGCTTTCGAACGTCGAAAGGCGGACGCCGGTCTTCAGAGTTCGAACGCCTCCGAACAGCAAGCAGAGACAAAGGCAGCTTGCTTTGCATCTACCCATTCATCTTTCAAGTCGGAGCTGGGCTCTCTCTCTCTCTCTCTTTCTTTGTTTCTCTTTCTCTTGTCAATTTCTACCGGCATTGAAAAGACAAAGTTCTCCGAGCGCCCACGCAGCAGTTTATGCTGGTTACAGAAAATGCTCGAAGGTTTGGAGCGTCTACTACAAGTAGCATAACCTAAATGCATATGCAAGAATGCCCCAGAAGATTGGTAGGAAACATTTCTAAGAGAACATGGTTCGGATAGCGACATCGACCCTTTGGCCTCTCTGCCAGACTTTCCAACACTATATCAATACTCGTAATCGTTCTCTAGCTGAAAGGTTTAGTGGAATTTAAAGCGCAGCGGAGACTTTATTAGAGACACGGACGTTTCGGAAAGGTATTTCTTTTCTTCAATTGTGAAAACACTCATTTGTTTTTACTTTTGAAGATCTACCTGAATCGTTTGTGCCTGCTGAATTGGCCGCCGCATCTTAAACATCTCTCAACGCTTATGACATTCTTGTCGAAAAATAACAAAGTACATTTTCTAGCTTACACGGAGACTGGCGTTCAAGACATACCAAATGCATTAACGATGAGCTCACTAAAAGAACTGCGCCACTCGGAAGAGCGCAGCCAAATAAGATCCCATAAGTGGTCTACCTACGCGCTCTCTCACCTCAAGAATTGTAGTAAAAAAAGTCTCAGCTCCTCGCAGAACGCTGCTAATAGTCACGTGTGGGGAGCAGCTTCTCTTGTTTGGTAGAAAATCGTCGCGGACACAGAGGCCTCTGGCCACAGCAGCACTGGCACCGTGAGCCTTAGCTCGGCAAACGTCTGCATCCATGGTTCTAGGAAAGACAAGAAGAGCATCGAAGAGAAATAGTTGACGGCGCTCCACGGGAGATCCTGACTCCGTGGTGCGCTGTCACGTGCCTTGCTCCTGCTCTCTTAATGGCTCACGAGCCCTGTAGGATTCAGCATTCTGAAATGGAGCTTAGCAAAGGAAGCATGCCGCCTGTGCCTCCGTCCACGGCGGCGCCGTCCCAGCCGTCCCACTGTTTGATAAACGAACCCGCCGCCAGCTCCGCGCGTTCACGCTTTCGCTCCCCGCTCCTTTCCCCGGCTGCTTTTGCAAAGAAAGTAAGCAAAGTGGAAACGTTGTGGTGTCTGCAAATGCCCATGGCATTTCAAGAACATGTTTATAGCTCCGCTGTATTATTGGTGAGAAAGAACATCTTGAACCGATGTGATATTGCTACAGATGAAGGCGACGAGCCGACGAATAATGAACTGAAAATAAAGCTTTCATCGGCGAACTTGTGCCAGAAACAAAAGGAAGAAAAAACGTCGTGAAAGCAGCAGCGAGCGACGGTGCTTCGGCGTGGCAGCTGGATATAGCGAGAGTGAATGTATCGGCAGGATGTTCGGGAGTGAGCTATGGCGGGACTGACTAGGTAATGTCATTCTGGCCTCCTTATTTCATATACACGGCGTAACAATAACCACTAATCTTCTCAATTTACGGAGTAGCGCTCCTTCTCGGTCATGCACGCGGCAATATATCGGTTACCGGTTAAGACATTACGGTTACGATTACGGGTAACATCGGATGAACATAGAGAGTGTTTAGGGAACCGTGTTTGCACATCCGATACGGTACGATGGGCCGTCCGGTACGAACTGCTCATGTGCGAGTCTTCTGTGGTATAGCGCATGCGCAGTTCCTACCGGAGGGCCCACCGTACCGTATCGGATGTGCAGAAACGGTTCATTACAACTCTCTAATATCGGCTTCATTCCGGTGACGGTTAGCGAAAAAAATTCGATCCTAAACGGTTTTCGGTTTAGTTATGGTTACACTTTAAGCCCCTGTGTCAAACACCACAAGCATCGTCTCTTCCTTTGACAACCAAATTCTTGTAAGAACTACTTCGCGCAGGGCATGAAAACTGCGCAAAACTTACCTTTTCTCTAATGTGACAACGAGTAGAAAATGGTTTTTTTCTTCACTCGTTGGACTGTGTATTTACATTCGCGCAGTCTTGCATGCAATTCTACTCAAGTCACTGTAGTTTCACTTATTTTCTGAGTAATTTAGCAACTCAATTACATTTCTATTTCGGTGATAAGTAGTTTACATAAATACCTTTTTCTTTTCGAAATTTACTGATTGGTTTTCAACAAACGTTCGCGCACAAAATGTGATAAGATGTCGGAAGATCAGCTGATATTCGCGAAGTGGGGAAGACCTCACGTGAAATTAATCAAGAAAAAAAAAGATATCTTTTCATGTATATCTATGCATCTTCGTCTCTCTCAACGACAGTTGGAACAGAACACGAAACGTGAAGGTGTGTCTCGAGTGTGTTTTCAATTGGGGCTGAGCAACAGCGAGATTAACGCCGAAGAGCGGCGTTGAAATAAAGGTAAGGGCGCAAACAAACTGATGCACTTTAAACACGATTTAAAAAAAATAAGAGACTGCAGGTAACGACACACACACTCAAAAGTCTCAATGACCGGAGTTCTTTGTGTTCTTAAGCTACCGGAGACGCGCACTTCGCGCATTTAAAGAAAAGGCCCGTGTCCCCTTTTCAACCACGTAGAAACTCTACGGACGTAGTGTGTACCCATAACACGCTACGTCCTCGCCCAAAGAAGGCAATAAAATGCACCAGCCGCTCCGTAGGTACTGTGGAGCTCCACTGTTTTGTGAGGAATGGCGTGCTAAAGGTCAACGCAGAGGTGACCTCTTTGTGTTGCTCTTTCCTCCCAAAGCTCGAAATATGCAAGCCTTCCCAGATTCGATGGTCGTTCGAGAAACCTGAAAAAAATACTCCAACATTTCTGCATAAAAATCTATAAACAATCAAACACTGCCTCCGAAACCAAACACATACAGTGCAAAACTCGAATGCAGAAATAATACCTCCGCAATGTGTCATTTACAAAAAAAAAAAGAAGAAAAACAATAAAGCCGGGGTTGCACTGCCTATACATCACGAAAAAGACAGTGTGCAAACAGATTGGAACGCGAGTCACCGCGAGTCCCTGCTTCGAATGCCGCATGGCAAAAGGTTCGAGGGAAAAAACTTGGGCACGCGGCATTCGAACCACGGATATTGCGGTGACTTGTGTTTGCAGACTTTCTTTTGTACGATATATGAGCAGTGTGACTTCGGCCAAAGGCACGCAGGAGTAGAACTTGGAGCGCAAATGGCTTTTTCGAAATAATGAGGCATTTTCCTAGAACCACAAATCAGAAAATCGCTGTCGTTCTATTAGGCCAGCGGCATTTCGCTAAGGGACAAAAAAAAAAAAGCTGGCGCTTTCTCGCTTATACGAACAATATAAAAAGGCAACTTCACAAATAATTTGCTACGTTTTTACGGTAGTTAATAGTTTACTCAATTACTTCCTAATGGAGTAATTTCTACTCTACTCAGACTACTTTTGAGGTCGATACTCAATAGCTTAACTACTTTTTTTTTTAGTAACTCGTACATCTCTTGTTTCGACCCAAGCACAAGTGGTATCGAGAAACGAATTATTGAGCAGTGGTCTCATATCCAAGGACGCACCTGCCGCAGTTACAGCCGCAGCTCAGAGTGTCATCTTAAAGAAAACAACAAAAAACAAACTCATCATAAATATCTAGAAAGAAAAACAAGCCGCAAGGTTTGAGTAGGCACCGGCTCCGGTGAACGACCGTCTTTTGTGACGTAGTCCGTCGTTGTTTCGGCGATCCTGCCTACCCTCCGTTTCACCAGAACCTCGCAAACGGCGAGGGCTACTACAGCCACCACTGATCCAATCGGCGCTTCGGAGTTGAGCCACGGGACAACGTGTCGTCGGGAGTGCTTGTTCCTCCCGCACAGAGACGTCCCGTGCTTCGCTCCGCGGCTCCGATGGACTGGAGGAGGAGTTGGCAGCGTTCGCTCCTTTGCCAAGTGGCGCGGAAACCAAGTGCAGCCTACGGCGGTAGCCGGTATCTCGGCTTTCCAGAAGGCGCCCAGGGCGAGCAACTCCGACGCGTCCAGTTTCGCCTCTATACTGCGTACCACCTTACGATGGACTACAGCGGACGTTGCTAGCCACCCAAGCCAATCTAAAACAGCGGTCACACTCCTATCGTACAAAAGACAGTCTGAGGCGCGGCAAACGCCGTGTCTACGGGTTTACGTGACGGGACTGGGCGAACCCCCTTTTCGATGGTCACGCGACACTCCAACGGCACCGGACTGGTTTCGGTGTCTCGTAGCGTCCCGCGAGGTCTACCGTGAGGTGAAAGCGGAGTACGGGGGCGCCCGCGGGGACGCGGCGGCGCCGTTGGTCGGGCTTTGTGTTCCTTCAGGAGCTCGCGGAGCGTCCAGAACAAAGGACGACAGCGGGAGGCCTCCCGGCAGGGAAGGCGGGAAAGCTCGACACAGCTTGTGCCCGGGTACACTTTGTGTGTTGCGCGGTACCGTGCAGTGAAGAGCGGCACACGCCGAGCGGGATGGGCGCTTTCTTCGGAATCTTTGTTTCTAACAAATGCTGTAATATTTTTAATTTTTTCGGGTGGGGTGGGGGGGGGGGTCGGGAGAAAATTGGGGACTGTGTAGACGTTGTTTGCTCAGTGTGAGCTCATCGAGCGTGCTTGCGGCAACTAATGAAATCAATGTTACGTCGAAAGCGGCTTCGTAACTCTCGCAATCGACGTGGTTGACAAAACGTGCGGGTTATATACCGCGTTCGTTCGATAATGTGGCTCAATTTATCGATAAAGAATTTATTTGTCGAAGAAACGACGGATCGTAAAAATTCGTGACCCCAAGTTCGTTTGTGTTGTGCGGCACGGAGCGGTAAAGGGTCTAGAGCAGTCGCTGAGCGGGATGGACGGTTTCTTCGGAATATTTGTTTTCAGCAGACGTTCTAGCTTTTCAGGGGTCCTGGAAGGAAAGTGGGGACGGCATGTATGCGTTGTTTGCTCGACGTGAGCTTATCAAGCGCGTCTGCACGAAACTAAGTATATATATGTTAAGCTGAAAGCTGCTTTGTAACTGTTAAGGGGGTACTCCGGTGATTTTTTCAGCTACCCTAACTAACTATATTTTCTGAAGCCCCGGCATTCACCCTTTCCGGTATGCTATTTACTATCGCGAAATTCCTGACAGTTATTGTGAAATCTGCTAATGAAAATGAAAACATACCCGCACTTTTCAGTGCCGTGACGTAAGTGGCAGGCAGGCAGGCTTGCCAGTCGAGCAAGGAGAGCGAAAGCTTGCGCTGCAGAACCTCCCGGCTTCGCTCCCCATCCCCGTTTCGATCTGGATGAGGTTCGTACCGGCACGCGTTCGTGTAATCGCTACAGCGTGGTGCACGTTAAAGACCCCAGGTTAGCGGTTGTACTGCACTGGCTAAATTTGGCATCTACAGCTAGGAGACAAGTCACCCGTGGAGGCGTATTAGCATCAAGGCTGTCTAAACATACAAGCAACACATTTTTTTAAATAGACTATGACAAGCATTTGTTCCGTGTTGGTGGCGGGTACTGGAGCGAGCAGTTGACGCCATGTAGTCCATGAAACTGCTTGGAATCAGTTGGGAACAAGTTCTACAGTTTGAAAGAGTGAATCCCTGCCTTCCACGGATGAATGGATCAATGATAACGCCTGTACCATTCATAACGGGCGGTAGCTTGCTCCACCCAGCCTAGAAATTAAGAATCAAAAGTATGGTGTTTTTCCTTCGCCAATTTGCTTACCCTCTGCAATTTCGTAACTATCACCAGGCGGTGTGGGATATCACCAAAATGACCTATGGGGGGACCAGAAAAAAAATAAACTGAAGATATCACTCCCGTCTTTCTTCCCGGTGAGGGAGTCGCCAATTTTCCTCTGGTCAAACCCAGTCGGCGTTACCCCGGCACCGGACCCACTGGGAGACCGGGTGGAGACTTTGGGCCGGAGCCACGCGCTATGGAGTCCCAATTTTCCCCTGTCTCTGTTCCCAGCTGTGTTAGTTAGTTACACGTACGCCATTCAATTCTCCCTAGATAATTTCCACCAGTTTTCTAATCTGCTCTTTGTTATTAAAATACACTGATGTCAATTTTTCGTTGTTGCCAGTAGAGACTTTGAGTTTGAAAAACACGATCAGAACCAAAATCGTAAATTCAATAACTTCGCGAAAAAAATATTTTGACTTAATATTTGGATATACTATTTCAGCGATGTTTGTTCGTGTGTTTAGCAGATTTTCAGGCAAATCGTGGACCACGAAGAAAACGCCAGAGTCCCCTTTTAAGCCGGGGTCACACTGCTCATGCATCATACAAAAGACAGTCTGCGAACCCGAGTCACCGCAATGATCCGTGGTTCGAATGCCGCCATTGCTGCAAGTTATCTCCTTGAACTCCACTGCCGTTGCAGCATTCAAAGTGTCACGGATCTCGCGCTGACTCACGTTCGAATATGTATGCAGACTGTCCTTTGTATGATGTACAAGCAGTGTGACCCCGGCTGTACGATCGATGTAAGTGACAAAGGGCGCTATTAGCCGCGAGATGTTTTGGTGGCGCCCTCCATGGTGTCCTCTCGTGACGTCACTACCTCGCGAATAACAAGTTCGATAGTGTTTGTAATTAGCATGGCGGAAGCTCGAAATCATTCCGCTCTCAAAGCAACACGGCCGATACCATCATGATTGAAGTTCTTACATTCCTCTTATTTCCGTTGATGGGAAATCCTTTTCTGACGTCATAGTCAGCATTCGGCCAATCGTTGCAGTCCGACCAGAGTGAAGCTTTTGATCGCGCACGTCGCCAATAGACCGTTCAGCCCTAAGCTTAGACTGCGTTGGGAGACGCTTTTGCCCGAACAATCAACCGCCTCTCTTTCATCACTTGACACAGCACTCCAAGCGAGGATGTGGTCGAGAAGGTGATCACGTGCTGAAGAATCGATGTAGGACTAGTCCAACGCGCTCGTACCTTTGATTGCAGTCTCAGCTTAGGGGTGACCGAGTAGAGTTGTATGCCGCGTTCTTTGGAGGATCCGGTTTAACTCACTGGCAACTAATTTATGGATGGGAGAAATCAATAAAAATATTTGTAAATCCCTGAATGTGAAAAAACAAATTGCAGGTAGATTTATTGGTGGATTCTTAGGGAATGCGTTAGGATGACCCTTGGAAACGCCATTAATGTCCCCCTTTGAGAAACGCTAACTTTGATCGCTTCTCTTTCCTATTTTGGCTTTCTTTTTTGCTTCCTCTATTTTTTGCTGCCTCTTTTTGGCCTCGTTCCGAGGTCAGTGTTAGCGTTTCCTAAGGGTCATGCTGACGGATTCCCTAAGAATCCACCAATGGATCTTCCTGTCATTTTTGCATACTTGCATAACAAACAACCTTAAAGGGACCATGACATGATTTTCCAGCTTCTTCGAAATAAAGAAAAACCCCAATTACTCTTCAATGTTCATGGGATCCGGAGCAGGAGTTCGTTATCGTTGTATTGCCTCCAATTTCGCGCAAAAAAAAAAGAAAACACAAACACTTACGTATGCTTTTTTCTAACTCGACACTCGACCGGACTCGGCCACCAACATGTGAAACCACGTGGCCGTGGCGTAAAGTATGCCTTTCTAACGGAAACAAAAGTTTTCCCAGCCGAGCAAGGGAGCCGCGTCAGTCAAGCGTCGCGTTGCGTCGAAACGACGTTTTTGCGCCGACGGTTTGACGCAAGGACGTCGAAACGACGTCACCTACTGAGGTTTCCATAAACGCCGATTGCTTCGTAGGACTCGTTGGTCCGCGACG
>JAZHYW010062077.1:0-11600 GCA_037355805.1 Ixodes ricinus
TAATGCGAATAGCATTCTTTGGATACTTCACGCACTTTTCGTCTATGTATCTATCTATCTATTCATCTGGCTATCTAACTCTCTTACGCCGCGGGTCAATAAATAAATAAAAAAGACCGGCGCCGGCTGGATTCGAACCGTTGACCCTTTGATCAGCAGGCAGAAGCGCTAACCACAGAGCTACGAAGGCAGTCATTCACCGCACTCTAAACACTTGTTTATATCTTACCATAGGACGCGCTTGCAGCGCTGTCACAGCTACCGGTGCGCGCGCGTTCCATGCACGAGGGCTGAGCTCACCCTCTCCCGCGCTCACCCTCTCCCTCCAGCTCACCCTCTCCCGCGCTCGGGAGACCTCTAGCTCAGCCTCACGAGAGCGGAATGAGCCCTCGTGCATGGAACGCGCGCGCACCGGTAGCTGTGACAGCGCTGTAAGCGCGTCCTATGGCAAAGATATAAACAACCGTTTAGAGTACCGTTGGTTGAGACTAGCTGAGACGCCAGAAAGTCTGGTCGGTACCATTTTGAGTGTTTGTGCGTATGGCGCGTGCTTTGCTCGCCTTCCTGAGTGACACAAACGCACGTGCTGGGCTGCGGGAGATCGTGCGCAGGGCTGTGAAAGTGTCAACAAATTCAGAATCGCCTCAAGAGTGGGCTGGCGTATCTAGAGTGTGCCGGCCACCTGACGAACGCGCATAACTCCGCACCGTTTGATGCTATTCGCATTAACGTAGATAATCATTCCCAAAGGATGGGTTCTGCTGATTTTTTCTGCTTCTTTCCGCGGTTATGTAATTGCAGCAAATGTGGCCCTGTTTGTTGTCATTGTATGAAAAGAGGGCAGTGGTGTGCGCTTCCACGCTTCCAATAGAGGATTTGCCTCGGACTCTCCAGGACGACGACTTGGGGGTTCTGCGGGAGCGCTGGTGCGACGCCCTGGGCCGACGACGGGAGTACCTGGACGAACACCTGCAGAAGATAATCCACAAGCAAGGTGGGCGGCATATTGTGGTTTCCTCGTTTTTTTCTAGCTCTTCCAGTTCATCGACCTGAGTTCCAATCAACGCAACCGCCGGGTAGTGCATTCCAGGTCACGCTCCCTTCCCAAAATGCTGTCTAATCGGTGGTCTCTCCCAATCTCGAGGACAACCTCTGACAGAGCGGTTTGTTTTGGACGCACCTTTTCATTTCCAAGTAGCTGCGAAACTTCAGTCATTCAGCGACGTACAACTATGCTGCGAGTATTGCAGTATGCTGTAATATCCTGAAAGATAGTGCCAGTGTAGTGATACATCATCATTAAAGGCCGACCTACAAAACCATTTTCCGTGGGAGAAGACGTTTCCTCCTTGCCACCCAGAAAGGAGGAAACCCCTTCTCCTTTCCACGGAGACTACCTTCCGGACCCGCCCTTTTCAGGGGAGGAGGAGGGCAGGAGTGCGAGGGGGAGGGAGCGAAGGTCGTTGGGGAGCACTTTCCTACCCTGCGGAAAATGGTTTCTGTAAGTCGGCCTTTAAGACCGGGTTAACCGTTGATGTGCACTACGTCAGTAAATGAACAGATGAGGACAAATCCTGGTGTCTCTGTACCATTAGTAGTTCCTGCAGAGAATGCGACAGCACACTATTCCATTAGTTATTGTCTCTAAAGCTGAAAGAGGGGTAGGCTGCAAAGAGTGAATGCTTTCAGCGGTCGGTGATTTAGTGATGTCCAATTGATTGCAAATGCAGCAAACTGAAAGCACTCCTTTGTGTCTTGCAGTGAAAACGGACGAGGATGTGGAGCGGGAACAGAGCCTCATCAGTCAGTGGGTCTGCCTGACGGAGGAGAAGAACGCCGTCCTGGCGCCTGCTCCGGGCTCCGACATCCCCGGAGCCCCGCTAACTGGCACGTGCACTCTCACATTCATGTTCACACTCGCTTGGAAACACAAACACATACACTCCCCTGTTCATGTTTGTATTCGTGTGAATGCAAACATATGCACTCACGCTCAAGTCATGTGGACACATACTCTCTCGTGTTCATGTTTGTATTGAAGTGAATGCAAATGTCTGCACTCATATGCATGTTTACATTCATGCAAACATGATCATGTACACTCACATTCATGTTTGCATTCATGCAAAATTGAGCATGTACTTCTTACATTCATATTTCTATTTATGCAAATGCAGACATATACACTCTCACACTCATGTTCATAATCATGCAAACATGAGCTCGTATACTGTCGCAGTTATGTCTTTATTTACGCAAACATGAACACAAACTCTCACCTTTGTATTCCTGAATATGAATGTGTTCCCTGCGTTGTTGCAAGTTATGTCTCTCCTTTGAGGATACCATAGATTACAGAATGTCTGATGTACTTAAATGTACTTCAGGCGAGTGACCTCATGTTGTGGCTGGTGTTTTTGGGTATGCAGGGAGCCGCAGATAGGCATGGAGCAGCATGTTCCCGTTATCTTCCTGGACTTGGAGTGGTAAGTTCATCCTTAACCCTTATGTCTGGAGGGATGTCGCACTAACCTCCTCTCTTTCACATGGAACAGATGGTTCTGACTGTTGTGGATCCTCGATAGGATTGATGCATATCAGGCAACTGACAAAGAATAGGGAGAGCCTTATGTTATGCCATCATTTTCCATATTTAATTTGACATTGTATGAAAGTATAAAACTCCAATTTTTAACATATACCGTAAAATACCGGGCAAGCGCCGACTCAAAATTTAGAGATAATCACGAAAAAATGGGGGATGGGCGCTTGTCCGGTTATCAATTTTACATATCGATGTACAGTCGACTCTCATTAATTCAAACTCGAGGGGGGCTGAAAATTTGTTTGAATAAAGCAAAGTTTGAATTATCAGGAGTTTCCTCCTACAGAGGTGCATAGGATGGGACCTGCATGTTAGTTTGAATTATCCAAAATTTTGAATTAAGAGATTTTGAATTAATGAGAGTCGACTGCACTGTGCATACTTTGCCAGATCTTACAAATTCGGGTATGGGCGCTTAGTGTGGTATGGGCGGATGCACGGTATTCTACGGTAGTACAGGCACATCTCATTAATATGGACATTTCCGTTTCCCCAAAAAAATCATCCACTAAAACAATACAGAAAGGCGTGTAGTTACCCAGTTCATCCCCAAAATTGTTGTCTGTATGGTGGGCACAACTATAGAAGCTTTGTAGAAAATTGAGGGGACCATCAAAGGAAGCGGACAAGGAGGAACAGGATTATTCTTTTGTCTGATGCGACTATCTTGTCAGGATCTCATTGGTACCTTCATGTGATGCGTACAGTCCCGAAATGGCTATTGACTGCGAGGAACTTTTTATTTTTTTTGTATTATAATTTGAACGTGTTTTACTTCCGTGGTACTCAACTATGAATTGATTATCTACTCTCAAAAGATAATTCTCCTCTCATTTATTTCGATGATGGAGGGATGCATCTGTGTTGGCAAAAATGGGTAGCGAAGTCAGAAAGAAATCTGAACCTCATAAATGTTTTCTTTGAAAACAAGCTCATGAAACCTGATATTCTTTTTCGTGCTCTATAAATCTAAGTGTTCATTCTGAGCAGAAATTAGTAGTTTGAGAAGAAAAAATTGTTTTAATGGTAATCGGACAAGACAAGCTGTGCAAAAAAATCAGCAGAACCCATCCTTTGGGAATGATTATCTACGTTAATGCGAATAGCATCAAACGGTGCGGAGTTATGCGCGTTCGTCAGGTGGCCGGCACACTCTAGATACGCCAGCCCACTCTTGAGGCGATTCTAAATTTGTTGACACTTTCACAGCCCTGCGCACGATCTCCGCAGCCCAGCACGTGCGTTTGTGTCACTTAGGAAGGCGAGCAAAGCACGCGCCATACGCACAAACACTCAAAATGGTACCGACCAGACTTTCTGGCGTCTCAGCTAGTCTCAACCAACGGTACTCTAAACGGTTGTTTATATCTTTACCATAGGACGCGCTTACAGCGCTGTCACAGCTACCGGTGCGCGCGCGTTCCATGCGCGAGGGCTCATTCCGCTCTCGTGAGGCTGAGCACGGCCGCTACATCACCCTCTCCCCGAGCGCGGGAGAGGGTGAGCTAGCGGCCGTGCTCAGCCTCACGAGAGCGGAATGAGCCCTCGTGCATGGAACGCGCGCGCACCGGTAGCTGTGACAGCGCTGTAGCGCGTCCTATGGTAAAGATATAAACAACTGTTTAGAGTGCGTTGAATGACTGCCTTCATAGCTCTGTGGTTAGCGCGTCTGCCTGCTGATCAAAGGGTCAACGGTTCGAATCCCAGCCGGCGCCGGTCTTTTTTATTTATTTATCGACCCGCGGCGTAAGAGGTTAGATAGCCAGATAGATAGATAGATAGATCATAGACGAAAAGTGCGTGAAGTATCCAAAGAATGCTATTCGCATTAATAGCAAGCGCTGCCTTCTGCAGCCCTTGCGTCTTTCCACCGTTCTGCTAGTCACAGTTTTCTGCCTTAACTGGGTGTCGTCAACTTAGAAAGGAACGAGGGTAAGAAAGGCGACAGCGTCATGCTGCAGAGGCTTGGGTCATATCTCGGCGTCTTTTTGAGATTGTTTGTACGTCTTTTTTTAAGAAATGTCCCCCGTCTTCCTCGCAGACGACATGAGCGTTCCGAACTCTGGGGAGAATGGTCTCCAGGTGGCGGGGTCCAACTCGATCCTCCCCAAGGAGCACCACTCCCAGCTCTTCAACCTCCCCATCGTCAAGCACTGCGACAAGGACGTACGTCTACTGCTTCGCCTCGTCGTTTCGAACTCTGAATAAGTTATAGGGCCTGCGTTCCCGCCAGATGAGCATAACCTAATGAAAGAGCATCACGAAAAAAACGTTACTCAGTTACCATGGAAGCATAAACTAATAATAACTATAATTTATTGATAATATATAACAGCAATATTTATTTTGATTCAGTAGAGCCGCGGTGCCGCAGAAAGGCAAGTGGCCTATAGTACGATGCGCCACATCTAGTGATGATGTGATGAGATAGTGTACAGATGACAGAGGTGCTGACGATAAATAAATAAATATACTTATTCAATAGGTATACTTAATTTGCTCATGTTAGCCATTATTCATATACCGTATTTACTCGCACAATGAACGCACTCGCGTAATGAACGCACCCCCCAAATCGGCTCTCAAAATTTCGACTTTTTTTTTTCCCTCGCGTAATAAACGCACCCCCAACTCGGACCGTCAAAATTTTGACCCCCTCCCCCCACGCGCGCGAAATGAATGCACTTTTCTATCCTGGTGCAGTGAGGTCGTGAATGCATGGGCAGCGTGGGCGAACAAAACACCTTGCAAAAGACGTTAAAAAATAAAAAAATCCAGCGGAAGCAAAAAAAAAAAACATGGAGAGGAGCTTTTTTTTTTTCTTGCACAAGCGCAGTCTGGATTTTGGGTGCACGCGCTTCGCGGAAGGAGATAAGAAAAAAGAAAGCGGAGAAGGCCTCGCCTGAGCGAAGCAAAACAGCTTGCGAAAGTGCGTGCAAAAAAAAAAAACATGGAGGAGCTTTTTCTTTTGCGCAGCGCAGTCTGGATTCTGGGTCGCGCCGCGGAAGGAGATAAGAAAAGAAGCGGAGAAGGCCTCGCCTAAGCTGAGCAAAACAGCTTGCGAAAGGCGGCAAAAAAAAAACCATGGAGAGGAGCTTTTTTTTTTTCTTGCACAGCGCAGTCTGGATTTTGGGTCACGCGCCTCGCGGAAGGAGATAAGAAAAAGAAGCGGAGAAGGCCTCGCCTAAGCGAAGCAAAACAGCTTGCGAAAGGCGGCAAAAAAAAAAACATGGAGAGGAGCTTTTTTTTTTTTTTTCTTGCACAGCGCAGTCTGGATTTTGGGTCACGCGCCTCGCGGAAGGAGATAAGAAAAGAAGCGGAGAAGGCCTCGCCTAAGCGAAGCAAAACAGCTTGCGAAAGGCGGCAAAAAAAAAAAAAACATGGAGAGGAGCTTTTTTTTTTTTTTTCTTGCACAGCGCAGTTTGGATTTTGGGTCACGCGCCTTGCGGAAGGAGATAAGAAAAAGAAGCGGAGAGGCCTCGCCTAAGCGAAGCAAAACAGCTTGCGAAAGGCGGCAAAAAAACAAAAAACACTGAACCAAAGAAAAGAAAAAAACATAAAAAGGAGCTTTCTTTTTTTTTCTTCCTTTTTGCACAAGCGCAGTTTAGTTTCGGGGTTGCGCGTCGCGCGCAAGGAGATAAGAAAGAAAAGCCCCGGCTAAGCAAAGCAAAACAAAACAGCTTGCGAAAGGCGGCAAAAAAAAAAAAGTCCACGGAACCAAGAGAAAAAAAGAAACAAAAAGAAGCTTTTTTTTTCTTTTCTTTTTTTACACAGCGCAGTTTGGTTTTGAGGTTGCGCGCAAGGAAATAAGAAAGAAAAGCGGAGCGGAAAGAAAGAAATGCGCAAGAAAGAAAAGATGGAGAGGAGCTTTTTTTTGCGCATCGATAGTTTGGTTTTCGAGTGGCGCGCCGCGCGCAAAGGGATAAGAAGTCACATCGAATGTTTCGGGATAAAAAGGGCCGTTCATTATGCGAGCAAATACGGACCCAAAATCTTACCCCGCGTAATGAACTTTGCATCGATTTTTCGGGAAAAAAAGTGCGTTCATTATGCGAGTAAATACGGTATTACCATTAATTAATCATAATAATTTGTTAATTATAAAGAGAGAATATATGTATGGCCACAAAAATCTAACCTCAGCCCTCACGATTTGCAGTCCGATGCTCTTTTTTCTGTGCTGGCTGGGCAACACAGACATCAGCTATAGTTAGTATGTTACATGATCATGTGCTTACTGTAGGTATTACCTAGTCCACAAAAATTACATGATTGTGTTACCTTATCACGTCATGTGCCACGTGACATCACATGACATGCTTATAACATCACATGACCATTTTCAATTTGCATGTTTATGCCTTTAAGCTACTTAGAAACTTAGTAATTTCAGAGTTATAGTATGGTATGTAATTTTTTTGTTACTTTGTTTGGTATATTTATGTGTATAATGTTAGTGTGTTTGATTTGTGTGTGTGTTTCTTTTGCGTCTGTGTTGTGATCAGTGTTGTGCGAATATTCAGATTTTCTAATAGTGATTTCGAATAATACGTTATTTGATATTTGCTTTGAGACGACTCGTGATATTCATACATTTTCAAGTGCTGGTCACGGTGGGTTAACCCAGTTGAGTGCTCTTCTTACCGAGCACCAACGCACCGCAGAGGTGCAACACCCGCGAAGCTCGCTTTTGCTGGAGTTGCTTCTCCGCAGTGAACCGGTGCTTGGTAAGAAATGCGCTCAACAGGGCTAACCCGCTGCAATCAACACTTCGAAAAGTAGGAACATTGCAGTCGTGTGCGCAGAAGGTAAGGACAATTTCAAAGTGGTATGGCGCACTCGCGCACCTAGTGTATTTAGAAAGAAGCGGAAACTTTGTGATTGTTGATATGTGCACCGCAATAAAAATTTCAAAGGTAAACTGGCTATTGTGCAAGAGTGTATGTTAGGCAGCAGATGTCCTGACAAACTGCATTCATAAATCATGATTGTCTTCTTTTTTTTTTCTTTTTTCTCAAATTCGAGGTTTAAGATTTGTGGATATTTGTGGATAGCAAAATTTATAAATCTCCCTTAAATAGGTATTGCCAGGCATCTCTATAGGTTTAATTTTATGTCAAATGCGTCTTTTGCTTGCCATTCCCATGTAGGCATTGAACTTCCTGGGGCCACAGTCGATAAATATAGTTAGATTAAAATTAAGTTAGCTTTGAAATGAATAAATGGAAGCTTAGGGACAACCTTCTTGAGTTCAGCTGGGTTTTCGTTTAAAGTATTGTGCAGTAGTGAAAGGTCTTTGAGAAACTATTCGATGTTCGATTAGAAAATATTCGAGCAAAGTCCCCATTCACTTCGAACTCAAAATCCGCTTTTTTGCAAATGCCTAGTCGCCACCGAGAAGGCATGTTGCTGTTGGTGGGCATCATTAAAAAAACATAAACATCAATTTCCATGAAATTTAGCGGGAAAAGAATTGTCCTCGTAGGATAAAGGTGTTTTCCCTTTTTCGTTTTGTTTAAATGTCGCTACAGTGGAAGCAAAGGACGCCTGTGTTTTACCTGCCTCCCTTCTCCACGTCTCCATTTTCAACGCTGCTCTGCCCCAAGGTGTGAGGTCTCTCCCGTTGTCTCCCCCGACGGCAGGTGTGCGCCACGGCGGCGTGGGACTCGTCCATCCACAACTCCATGCACCTCAACGCGCTGACGTCTCCCAACGAGAGGGTGTACCTCATCCTGAAGGTGTCGGTGCGGCTGAGTCACCCGGCCGTCATGGACCTGATCCTGCGCAAGCGCTTTGCCATCAACGTCTACAAGAGGCAGTCCTTCACCGACAAGATCCGCAAGAGAATCACCCGACAGGTGACCTCTCTCGTTCTATAGCAACCTTCTTCCGCCGGACGCCCGAGTGGATCCGGAGAAACGCCTCTAGGCTGGCAACCCTAGGGGCTTCACTTGGGTCTAATACGGTTTAGCTCAAAGGCGTTAGTTAGTGCCAGCATACTTTTCTCTGGCGTTTCTATGGCATTTTTTTTGGCTCGTCGCATAACTGCCTAAGTGCCAGACTTGAGCCAACAATGCAGCATATGAACCGAAGAACCAGCACTGAAGCCTAAATCTGGCCTCAGTTTGGCAGTTTGGGCCCAACGTTGCCACATGAAAATCGAACAACCAGAAGTGAAGCCTAACTCTGCTGCCTGTTTGGTGATTTAGCCTCAAAGATGCCAGGTGACAGCCAAACTACCAGCAGTGACGCCTAGCTTTGGTACTTGTTTGGCGAACTAGGGCCAAGATACACATACTCTGGTCAGAAAAGTTTATCTTACTTCAACTTTCTGGGCATTTTGAAACCCTAAATTCTCTAAAATTATTTTTAAGCAATTGAATTCAAAATGTACAGAAAAAATTTATTCGTCTTGTTTATCATAGACATACTGGTCACCGCGATTTTTACAGCATAAATCTGTCCTAGCACGCCTCGCGTCTCTTTATGACAGGATGCTTGCATGTGACGCGACATTTTTATGCCCAGTTGTGCACGGTACGCTCAAATTGCGATGAGCTGTGCCATCGATGCAGTTCCGAGTCCCATCTGGGAAAACCTGCAAGTGTCTGCACATTTTTTATGCAGATACTATTTGTTTCAAAGTGTCCAATGACACTGTCGCAACAAACTTAAAACTTGATATTAATGCAGAATTAGCATTCTTTGGATACTTCACGCATTCTTTTCGTCTATGTATGCATAGTGACTATCTAGTCTATCTGATCGTGTCTATCTAGGCTATCTTTAACCTCTGTACGCTTCACGGGTCGATAAATGAAATAAAATATGACCGATGCGCCGGCGGTGGTCGACCGTTGACCCTTTGATCAGCTCAGGCAGACGCTGCTAGACCACAGAGCTATGATAGGCATGTCATTCTAACTCTAAACACCTGTTTATATCGTTACCATCGCGCGCGTTCCTATGCACGAGGGCTCATACCGCAATTCTCGTGAGGACTTAGCATTGCCACTAAGCTCACCCTCTCCCGCGCTCGGGAGAGGGTGATTGTTGTGGCCGTACATCACTCCTACAACGAGAGCGATGAATTAGTCTCAAACAGATATAGCCTCGCGCGTTCCTATGCAGCTGTGACTGCGTTGCAAAGTGCGTCCTATGGTAAAGATGCAAACAACCGATTAGATACCGTTGGTTGAGACTAGCATGAGACGCACAGAGACATGCCTGGTCGGTGAACGCAATTCTATGAGTGTTTGTGCGTATGGCGCGTGCTTTGCTCGCCTTCCTAAGTGGCACAAACGCACGTGCTGGACTGCGGAGATCGTGACGCTAGGGCTGTGAAAGTGTCAACAAATTTAGTAATCGCCTCAGAGTGGGCTGGCGTATTAGGTGTGCGGCCATCTGACAACGCATAACTCCATACCGTTTGATGCTATTACGCACTGACGTAGATAATCATTCCCAATAGGACTGGGTTTCTGCATGATTTTTTTTACAGAATTACACATGTTACTTGACCATTCCTTTCTCTTGGATGCATAGTGACATGTAGTCCTTGATGTTCTTTAAAAACAGATACTTCTGTTTTTCTTTTTAAGACAAAGTGTATTGTCATGCTGGCCTCTTGGCCATTGACAACCATTAAATAAACTTTCTATCTACCTGCCTATCCATCTTTTCTCGTCGGGTTCTGAGAGTGAAGGTGTGTCTTACTGTTCTATTCCTCACTACAGGATGTCTACTTCGCTTCTGGAGTGACCTACGAGATTGTGGCGAGCATACCCAAGGTAAGTGGGAAGGGATTGGCTCTCCTTGTCATATCGAGGACTGGTTCGCAGATTTCCATTTGAGTGTGGTCGACTGTGTTGCAAGCGTTTGTGACTGCTCACAATGAGTGAACCCACTGGCACCATCTGCTGGGTGGTCTCCGGACATTTCTGTACTGCACACTTTGCATCATACTTTCACTATGTACGGGAAATAATTCTGACAATGTTACGTGCAAGTGTGCGAACCAGCCTTTATGGTTACGGTTTGGTTAGGGTTAAGTTAGGGTTAGGAACCCACCGAGGTTATGTTTGGTGAGTTAGGATTACAGTTAGATTAATGACCCACAAAGATTATGTTTGGTGGGTTAGGTTAGGTTAGAGTTACAAACCTACCAAGGTTATCTTTGGTTAGGGTTAGGTTAGGGTTACAAGTCCATCAGGGTTAAGGCACGGCGGGTTACACTCGAGAGGTTTTCCAGGTTGCACAGAAACTAGATGAGGTCGGACTATTGAAGGACCACTAAAAGGGCTGAGATCATCCATTTATGGTTATAACTCGATCTACAAGCCCTAAGTGTTCTTACAAACCCGAGATTGGATTGAAAGACTTCAGATTTCTCTATTACAAAAGGGATTGGAGATTACGACATGCCTGTTTAATCGCAATTCGGTGCAGACAGGAGAGGGCGCCGTCGAACGTGCGACAGCCAATCGCGAAGGGCCTTTTCTGTGTGCGAATCACACACTTCCGAAAATCAGTTCGCTGTCGGTCGGCTCCTTTGCCGTGCAGGAGGCGATCGCTCACGATTGGTTGTTGCACATCCGACGGCTCCCTCCGGATTCAGCGCTGAATCGCTGAAAAGCGAGGGTGTCATGACCTTTGATTCTATTTTTACTTGGGAAATCGAACGCATATCAATCTCATTTTGATTATCTTAAAATGCTCAGGGGCCGTAGATCGACTCATGACCATAAATGGACAATCTAAGAAACCACTTTGGTGCCTCTTTGAAGACGAAGCGCCCTGCGTCTTCTCCCCTTTACCCTTCTCTTCTCCCGACCAGGCCTCCGAAGACCCCGAGGGACGGGAGTCTCTGGCCCTGATGGCGGCCTCGCGGCGGGGACGCGGGCAGCAGCGACGGAGAGAGCTACATCGAGAAATACACCCGGGGGTGTCGGCAGTCGAGAGCATCCTCACCCTTGACCGCCTCAGACAGGCAAGG
>JAZHYW010062078.1:0-11922 GCA_037355805.1 Ixodes ricinus
TGTAGTAAATGCTCGTCGCCAAACATGTAGAAGAAAATGAAAATGCGGTCACCCGAGAAAATAAAGAAGAGCAGTGCCTGCGTGGGCCTGCGGAAGAGACGAGGTCCTTACATGCCGAAGAGGTTGGTGACCGGCGAGGGCCGGGGGCGGGAGCCCCGGAGAAGGAGGAGGCGTCCGAGGCGTTCGGTGGCTGAATCGTAACTCTTTATTCAACGGTCAACAACGTGGGGTTGAAGCGCCGCGGGGACGCAACCCTGATAACACGGGCGCACTGGTGGAACAGTGGCGCCATCTAGGTACCGTGTATTAAACTAGTGAAAATTTTGAATACTACACTTTCCTTTCCTTAAAAAAAATAATTCTCACATTCTTCCCTTTCTTAGAAAAAAATGAATAAACTCCTTCCCAAAAGCAACGGGGAAGGAAAACTGATGCCAAACTGCAGGGCAGTTGGAAAGTATGAAATTCACTGAAATGAAATGACATCTGACAACTCTGTCAGGAAACTGGAATTATGAAATGGTTGAAAAGGAAAAGAGCACATCGCAATGACATTTGCAGAAAGCACACACTGGAAAAGGCTGCGCTGAGGCAGTATGCTGGATATAAGAAAAAAATAGTTCACTGGTTGTTCACATATGCATTGAAATTAAATGTCCTGTACTTGTCCGTAAGAACCGTTTCCGAAAAAGTTCAGAAAAAAATAGTCTTTTAGGTGCTCTGGCAGCAGCCAGGCTCGATGTGGACGACTGTCTTGTCGGGGAATAGGCTTGTCTTGACCCAGGGGCTCTGGTGGCTCCGGGCTGGGTGTCGAACACACACTCACAGGTGGCGGCGCCAGCACTGTTGGACTGCCACAGGAGGTACTGGAAGTAGCACCCACAGTGAATAGCGCATGATATATGATAAACTGTGGTAGCACCCTCGTGCTGCTGGATGAGCAGCTGTTGTCTGGAGACGTCCCAGGAGACAGGATCTCCTCGGGCACAAGCTTCACGACTTCTGGCAGAACTGCAGCGGAAGGGGCTGCGGCTGACGGGGCAGCGGCAGGTATTGCAGGCGGGGCTGCAGCAGGAACAGGGGGCTCCGGGGGCAAGGTACCTCCCGGGGCCGGGACCATGGCGCTCGGGGCGCCGAGGGGGTGACGCATCTTTCGACGCCTCCGGTGGTTGGACGCGAACACGGTGGGAGGGTTGCTAGGCTTCCCACGGTCGAGTCGTAGCCACCGGGGCAGACCGGGGTCGACTCTCGCAGACTCGGTCCAGATGCCCTTGCTTCTGGCAGGCGAAGCAGCGACGGCAGGCGGCCGGACAAAACTTCCTTGGGTAGCGGGCCACCGCAGAACGACACCGCTCCGGAAAATCATCGGGCGGCGCGACGGTGTAGATTGTTGCCGGGCACTCGTAGTCCGGGAAAGTGACGTCTTGCACAGGAGTCCTTGACGGACCAGGCTCTGCTTGTCGACGAGTAGTCGTTGTGGACGGAAGCTCGCCGTCCCGCAGGAAAGGCCAGCTGTTGCTGGTTATGGTCGCTTCTTGGACGACTCCGGCAGACGTTGGAGAAGTGGCCCGCACGACCACACGAGAAGCACGAAGCTCCGGATGCCGGACAATCTTGCCGCGCGTGGCTCTTGCGGCCACAAAAGGAACAAAAATCGCACGACGAGCGCGCGCGAGCTCCTCGTGAGCGAGCGAGCGACGACGGCGGATGAATGGGGAGGAGGTCTCAACTCGCAACCCGACAACCCGACGGGAAGGAGGAGAAGGAGGGAAGGGGGGAGAAGGACGCCTCGCGTCTCGGGAGGAGGAGGATGTTGAGTCCTCCGGGAAGATGATGCCTCGCCATCTTGGGCATGCTGATCGCTCAACTGGCTCAACGGTTGAAAAGAACGGCCATCTTGGACACGCTGTACCATGTGCGACGCGTTTGGATCGTGGTCTGACAAACGCCGAAAAAGATCGCAATCTCGAGATGTCCGCTCGAACTGCTGCGCTAGTTGGACAGCACGCTCGAGGCTAGGTGCGTTAGCTCTGTCGGACTCTCGGATTAAACGATCCTGCACTTCTGTGCTACTGGATCCCCGAAATAAACATCTCCGCGACGCGGCTCTCCAAAGACTCGCCATAATCGCAAAAAGAAGCTAGGCGTCTGAGCGCCCCAAGATACTCGAGGACGGTCTCTCCTGGACCTTGTACTCGGTTGATGAACTTCCGACGCTCAACAATAATGTTTCGAGCGGAAGCGAAATGTGAATCCAAAGCGGACAGTAAAACTTGAAATTCGTCCTGAGTCGCGCTAACGGACGGACCCGCCAAGTCGAACGCATCAACGACGCGGTTTCCTTCATCGCCGAGAAATGAAAATAAAATCGCCCTTTTTCGTTTCGGCGGAAAATCCTCGGCGTCGATCGCCTCAAGGTAGTTGAGAAAAGCCACGCTTCCATGTTTGCCACGGCGTTACTCGGTTCGCCGGGCGTGTTGAGAAAATTGGCGGGAACTCTGCGACGACGCCATTTCGAACGTCAAAGATGACGCGAAGAGGGGAAAAAAATACACGTCCAGTCCGTCGGACGGGGAGTACGATCAACCAACCGCTCGGACCCTCTCAAAACGATGCTCAAAAGCAGAGCCGCGACGAAAAGCGGCGAAAACAAAAGCCTCAGGAGGCGAAGGTTCAAAATGCAGAAAAAAATTATCCCATCGTCGTCAGCCAAAAATGTAGTAAATGCTCGTCGCCAAAAATGTTGAAGAAAATGAAATGCGGTCACCCGAGAAAATAAAGAAGAGCAGTGCCTGCGTGGGCCTGCGGAAGAGACGAGGTCCTTACATGCCGAAGAGGTTGGTGACCGGCGAGGGCCGGGGGCAGGAGCCCCGGAGAAGGAGGAGGCGTCCGAGGCGTTCGGTGGCTGAATCGTAACTCTTTATTCAACGGTCAACAACGTGGGGTTGAAGCGCCGCGGGGACGCAACCCTGATAACACGGGCGCACTGGTGGAACAGTGGCGCCATCTAGGTACTATGTATAAAACTAGTGAAAAATTTAAATACTACAGCTGACACCAAGTGACTCAAACTAGAGAAAACATGCATATTGACAATAAAAATTGCGGTGGCTTAGCTCAGCTATACCAGGATATACGTAGCGTGAGCTTATGCGCACAAAATGAGAGGTGCTATCAAGCAGCTCCGGTGCAGCGTCAGACTAGGCTACTGCGCAAGGAGGCAGACAGCTGGGCACGCGGCGGCGCCAGTGCGTCGGCCACGCCTATGACGTCACTCCTCCAAAATGCGAAGACCGGCGAGGCGCGCGCGGTGGCGGCGGAGCCCGCGGCGGCGGCGGCTCCGCCCCGCCAGCTGTGCGCCGTGTGACGTCACTGCTCCTCGGCGCTTGCGCAGCACGGAGCACGGCTCATTATGCGAGGCCACGCGAAACTGCTCAACCTCGGCCAGTGTAGCTCACGCTACAATATTGTTATCTTTTCTGGTGAAGGCTCAGTAACCGTTGCATTCGTTTTCGCGCACGAAACGGTGACTCCTAGAGAAACTAGGAACGCAGTGTTATCAGCCGAGTGCAGCTGTAGCCTCCACCGTGGTAAGGAGAAACTAGCGCCACAAGGTGCTAGTGGTAGAAAGGCGAACATACGTACGATCGGAGACGAAAATTTGTCTCGAAAGACTGCCAGATGGCGCCACCACTGTCGTTGGCGTGCGCCGTGTACCCTCCTCGCCTCCTCCCCTCCCCCTCCCTTTTTTTGGTTTGTTTGCTAGATTGGTGTTGCGCCGGCTGCTGCGAGCGGCCCGCACGGCACCGGTCTAGCAGACGACTGCGCTTCACGTGATATTACCAGTGCAAAAAAAACAGAAACAGCACGTTCATTGAAATGTATTTTTTATTGAACACCATTGAAATGAGTTGCGGTATTTCAAACACGTATCTACAAACTCCGTTGGCAGTCCACCGCCCTCCAAGGGGAACAAGAACTGTAGTAGGCAGTAAACGCAGTAAAAGTTGTCAAATATGTAAAACGAAATTAATATTACTTTAATGTCCAAACAAAGAGAAAAGCACTTACCATCGAATTATCTAAAATGCTCTATAAGCAACTCCCCCAAGCAAAAATTCTGAATACCCAAACAAACAAATCAACACCGAAATAAAGCAAAAGGCTTGCAGGTGAGCTGCATAAGAATAAACGATAAATAAACCATAAACAAACTCTCAAGTAGGCAATGCAATTAAGAAAAAAAAACAACTACTGTTTTGGAGTGACTTCTGACTGTAGGTGCTTTTCGGTACTCTATCCTAAGATATAAAAACGAAGCTATCAAATTAACTGAAGATTGCTCTGACAGCAACTCACCTGGAGGAACAAGTCCTTGCAGCAACGGATTCGTAACAAGAACGGTGGGGCACGCGTTTTTCCCCAAACGAATCTTGCTACTGCTTGCAAACGCGGTAGCGCCGAAGGCTCCGCCGTGCCGCTCCACAAACGACGCTGGCGCAGCTTGCTCGTCGGCAAGCCGGGCAGGCTTCCAAAGTCCTGGCGATTTGCATACGCAATCCATTTCGATGCTCTAATGGAAAGATCGAGTTTCGAACGCTGACAAAAAAAAAAAGTTTCATATAGAGGTTCACTTGTCGTCTGTTGGAAACCGGAAGAATGAGCACTCGAGTTCTTTTGAAGAATTGTTACACCACTTCGCCGCGCTGTAGACTCCGTAATACGCCGTCGTGAGGCACGCAACACACTCGGCAGAATCTCTGTCAAATTGGAGACGTACGTCTCAATTATTATAAGCGCGCAGCAGCGTTGCGCCGTACTCTATAGTACTGCCGTAAAATCCGCACTTTCGATTTCAGCACGCGGGGAACGGTTTGAAAGCTTGGAGTGACGAGCGAGCGCAAACAAAACAAAAAAGACAAAAACGGTCGTTTCCCTGGTTTCCCCTCGCTCTTACGGATTGGTCGGAAGAGCCGCTTTGCTTTCGGTAGCGACTCCTCAACTCACGCGGCCGATCTCTTCAAGACGAGAAGTGAAACGTCCATACAAAGTCCGAGTTTAGACGTCGTGTCGGGGGCATTCACTAGCTATGACGTAAGGCGTGGTGGATTCCACACAGCGTACAAGAAACGAAGTCAAAGTAGAAGGCTGTACGCAGGACAAGCGCTTACTCTCAACTGAAGTTTTTTTATCGAAAAGAAGCACCGAAGTAAACAACAGCATTCCACACCATCATAGTTTGGCTCAAACATTGCCCAGTCCCTTCTTTTTTGATCGTGTAGGCCTCTACAATTTCCTAGTCATTTGATCTCCCCCTTCCAGCAATTGTGACGTGATGGATGTCGGGCTGGCATCCACAATCTGCACAATAATACAAAAAGTGCACCCGCTGTCGACCGCAGAGACCAAGCATGCCCACGCAATCTTTCATTTCTATACATCGGCCCGTTTGGCCAACGTGTAACTTGCTGCACGTTGCGTAGGCCTTTGACTTCTAGGCGGTATTGGTAGAACCCGACGATGGCGTGAGGGATGAAGGACTTTCGACACATTGCTATTCGTGTCTGATATTACGGAGGTTCAGGAGAAGGTGTTGAGCTCCTCTAATGAACGATAGAGCCGTTGCCTGGTTTGTCAAATGGTTGGGGTGCAATGTTCTCTCGCAGAAGAGGTGGTGAAAGCGCATTCATTTATCCTATTATTTTCTAAAAAAAAATCTAAAGCAAATGGTACGTTCCTTCAGGTAAGACGACCGCACGGTGGACGAGCGTGTGGGCTGCAGCTGTACCCACATTCTGAGTATTCTTCGTGGTGCTTGGGTAATTTGTCAAGAAACGTATTGCGTGCATCTTCTATCTTTCTTCGCCAGCGTAACTGCCAGCTACTGATAGAAGGACGAATTGACTGGCGATTTTACGAATTCTTCTGCTTCCGTTTTCTCCGCGGTTCAGCACGTAGGCTAAGGTCATAATCGAATAACTCGTCTTGTAACATAAATATTGGGCAAAACATTGTTTTTTTCGAAAAACATTTATTTTGAGACATGCCTGTCCTAACTAGGTAGAAAAAAAGAAAAAGCTTTTCTAGGTTTAGTGTTTTTTTTAAGATCCTAAACGTGCGATCATAAATATACTATGAACAACTTCATTTTCGCGTGCTCGATATTTTGCGAAACTTGGAAAGTATGGGTTTCCGGAATATTCCGCTGCCACAAAATTTCGGCATTTGCGGGAGTGGTGTGCTCTGTATTCGTCACCATTTGGTAATGAACTCGTGTAATCAATTTATTTCGAGTTTTTTTTTTTTTCTAATTGCGAAGTTTGCGAAACTCTGGTCTTCCGAATATTTAATCTTTTACAGCACCTTGCTTTCTTACTGCCCAAATTCCGTCAATATCATCGAACGAATCTGAGCTCTTATAGACCTTTGAATCCTCGTTGTGTCCTGGAGTCATCTGCATCACCAATAATCGTGAGCGGTGAAGCTGATTCGTTTGCATTCTATCCTCTTCACACGCATCCGCGGTATGCCGTTGGTGAAAATAGCCATAAGGTGTTAAAAAATTAATCGTATACGTTCTGCAGAAAAAGATGTAATGCAATTAAGCGGTAAGCACAAGTATCGGATGGCACATCGCAGAGTAAGACAAGAGACGCGGGGAAAGTCGACGAAAAAAAGAATACAACACATTCGCCAAGGCACGGAGAGCAGAGCTTTCACCCTCCGTCGCATGGACGCTGCCAAGATGGCAGCACCCATGCGACGGAGGGTGAAGAGGAGACTAATTTGTCTGGTAATGTTTCCTGATAACCACTACAATACCTCCAAGTGCATAAAAGGTTAGTTTCTAAGACAATTGATCCAGAATTCGCAAGATTTCAAAACAGTCATTTATTCAAATACACTCAATACACGCACTCCCTCCCCCCTCTCTTTCTCTCTCTTGGATACAATATTAAACTCACTATCAATAAAAAAGAGCTGTTTGAACTTCCCAGAGATCTACAGGGTGTTCCAAAGCACTATACAACGATAAAAAAAAATTGTATACATGAGACAATGAGCGGAGTGCAACAAAACGTTTATTTGTTTACTTATTTATGTACGTACCCTCAGTACCATCGGCGTAAAAACAAAATACAGTAATTTTACACTTAGTTAACGGGATCTAAAGAGCGTGAAGGTTGTTAACAGCGTTTTTCAACAGTTGATCGTTAAGGATGGATACAACAGAGGCCGGAAGCTGGTCCCATTCAAGGGCAGTTTATGGTAAAACGAGTTAGTCTCACAATTAGGGACACCCCCTTTGGACCGATGGCCCGTGCCTGGTGAGGTATGGCGAATATGTCTTTAGGTAGTGTATTTATCATTCAAAAATTTGGGGACTGTAAGGTGCCCTGGACTCGTCACACACAATGTTTGAGTCGATAGTCCGTGAAGCACGTCAATTGGATTCCGGCGACAAAAACGCCATGTCATCGTGGCGAGAGTCGAATCTGCGTGCTCCGCAAACCTCGATTCCAGACCTAAACGTCTAAAAAAAAAAAGGAAAAAAAAAAGACGAAAAAAAAACATGAAGAGGAAAACGTGTTATCTCTATGTCCACGGGGCAAAAAAATAGATACGAACTGTCTGGCTGACGCTGCTACCGCAGGGAACACAAGCTTGAAATATTTTTGAGCAGAACACCCGAAAGCCGATCCAGCTATAATCTAGCAGATCCGATTCCGCGCGTGTGTGGTGCAATCAGAGAGCAGCAGCGTGAATCAGACGGTTTCTTTTTGGTTGTTCTCCCTGCGCATAGGAATAACGTGTTTTTTGCACCTTGCGAAAAGGTAAATTCTACATAGGCCAGACAGGGAGGTGCCTTAACGATAGGCTCCGGGAGCATGCTTACTCGCTGAGGGCCACGGTTGGGGGACTCCTCCTTGCATTGCAGAGACTGCACGTGTCAGCCGGCCTTTGACGAGGTGACGGTTGAAGGGAGGCATAGAGGAGGGTCACTCGCGAAATTATTGAGGCTTTTTGTATTTCTTGCCTCGGAGAAAGATGTGTGAGTGAGCCGTCGGTTGCCCTGTGTGATAAGGAGCTGTCCTTTTTGCGCCAGACCATGACTGTCATAAGTTGAGTCTAGTGAACCTGTTTTGATGACACGTGCCTTGTGTGTGTGGCGTATTGTTTGATCACACACTGTTATCTGGTATTGACGTATGTGTTTCCTTTCCTTTTCAAATAAAACATTTCAGTGCAGTACAGCTGTTGTCCTGTCGTGCCTGTTCCTTTCATTGTCCTCGTTTTTTGAAGCTGTTACACCCACTATGTCAAAGAACTTATCACTTTCAAATATGAATGACTTCAACATTTGCCGTCTAACTGCTTCCTAAGCGAAGCTGAATTTCGGGGGGAGAAAAACATGTCGTTTGTCGTCCATAATGTTTGAACGCGTACATTCCAAAGCGTACTGAGCAGCCTGCACCCGTGAAGCACAAATGGTGTCTCAGGCACACATGCACTGGTTACAGACTATCGTTGAACAAAACGTAGTTTCTGTTCCTTGGGCATCAGGATGAAGACGGTTTCAGGGTCTAAGCTGATGTCCTCTCCATGGTCAGGTAGAACTCGGAACTTCTGCAGAAGACTCGTGATGTACAGAAATATCTGCGTGTTAGCCAGAAGTTCCCCGGGGCAGTTGCGCTTTCCTGCACAAGAAAATAGACCGACTGGCCTCATCACGCTGACAAAAGCTAGGAGCACAGAGTATATGCGGAGCGCAAGTTCGTCTGCTTCTTCTGGGGTTCTGGTGACGTCATAAAGACGCCGGGCTCTGATTGGATCTGATTGGAAGGATAGTGGTAGAGCTCAAAGCGAGCTGCTTTGAGGTCTACCCACTATCTCAGATCAGAGCCAAACAGAACATGGCGTCGTTCTGACGTCAACACAACCGCCGCAAAAGCAGACGGACTGCGCTCCGCATTGTGAACGACTGCGGCACATGCTGTATGTGTGTGGCACGTCAGTTGTCGTTATGAGGTCACATGACTGTGACGTCACACGACGTCGGTGTGTCACGTGACGTCACGTTGTCGCGTGATATGACGGCATGTGATGCCACGGTCACACTACCTCATAGCGCCGCAAAGACGTCCGGATGTGACTTGACAATGTCTCATGACATCATAAGGTCACGTGACGTCACGCGTCGTCGATGGTCTTATGTGACGTCATATCACGTGACAACCTGACATCGCGTGTCACCGTGACGCCACAGTCACGAGATTTCCCGTGACGTCACACAAGTCTGACATCACGGAGTCACGCGATGTCACAATTTCACGTGGCGTCAGCGACTTCACGGTGTCGCGGGACGTTTTGGTAATACACGTGATATCACAGTCCTTCGCGACGGTTTTCACGTCTAATTCTGCCGATAAAACGCATTCTGTCTTACAAGAGTCAAAAATGAGTTTAGAGCAAACGAGGTAGAGGGCTTAGAGCAATAAACCGGTATCCCGTTCACCAGGCAAAGCGACCCCCCCCCCCCCTTTTTGGCTGCCGCCATGTTGTACAATTTTGACCACTAGACACGTGACCGTACCAAATCCTAAGGATTTTAAGCCAAACTGAGCCGAGACTTGTACTGCGATCGCTGTAGAAAACATGATAAACTATTTCTTCCCTACTGTTAGCCCCAGAGATTAGTGTCTAGCTCTGATCAATACTTAAAATACAGTTCCGCGGCTGACGGCATCTAGCGGAGCCATTGCGAAGCTGCCTGAGTTTTTGTCGTAGGACTTGCAAACGAACGAAACATAACTTATCATCTCGTCGTTACTGTTATTAAGGATCAGTGAGCAATTATTTGTACTCGGTACTTCGTTAAAATATAGACGTTCTACTACAAGTTCACGTGTATAGTGATCGAAAATGTGCAAAATGGCGGCGGCCATTTTCAGGGTTACTTTCAGCTGCCAGTTTATCGCTCTAAGGCCCGCTACCTCGTTGGTTTAGAGCCATGGAACCCCTGTGGAGGTGCATGGTGGTCTACGTTCCTCCGCTCTTTGTCTCTTTACCAGAGCTAGAGAAAACCTCGCCTTCTGCACGTCCCTCGAGGTCGGACGAAAAGATAAGTGTTGGTTGCCGTCAGGTTAGCGAATGGCAATGGCTACAGTCACGACCCCCTGGCCCGTTTAGAATGAAACTTCAGCGATTCGGAACGAAAGGTTATGTGCGTAAGGAAGCAACGTGATCATGTGTCCACTTTTAGACTGGACTGACTTGTGCACCTTGGGCCCGTTACGTAATATGAGCCAATAGCAGCTACAAAACAAGGACTGCGCCTTTTCCCACAATATGTTCTCGCTGGAGGATTCACGCAGCGTCAGCACTGTCCCCATCGCACGCGTCAGCATCGTCTCACAGTGAACGCGACGTTGGCAAGCAGTGACGCCAAGACGGACGCTCCTCAACTCTCGTTGAGTTTCAGCGTTGTTTGCCGCTTGGGGCAGGGATCCACTCACGATGACGTCAAGTTCCGGCATTCTCTTCTAGATGGTGTTGCATAAACACAAAATAACAAAATGGCGGACTTTCTATTGTCATGAGAATGAACCAATGAGGAGGTGAGCAGTGAGTGGAACTGGGACGTCATAACCCAGGGAAACTGTTTGAGGGATTCGAGGCATCATCATCTAGTTTCGATCCGTAATTTATTTCGAAATACCCCAACCTTTTACGAGGTTAGAGCTGGGGCGGGCACGGAAGCAACATCGTCCTCGATACAAAGGCGGGGTTGATGGGACCTCTGTATAAGAACAACATTCCAACAGCATCGGTACCCTGAATGGTAAATACAGATACCATTACGGTGAATAATTCGAACAACGGAGAAATCTCGGGGATGGACTTGTAGAAATAACCAGTGGGACTCGGCGATTGTTCGATCAACCTTCCGATTCATCGACGAAGGCTTTAATTAGTCGGTGGGGACGACCAGGGGCCCTCTGCTACACGGCGAAAGCAAGCGGGACCGAAGGACGGGGACAGCGTCGTCTGCTGCGAATGGTCAGCGCCGCGCCGCTGACCGCTCGCAGCGGAGCAGCACTTGTCCCGGTCCCGCTGGCGAGGATGAAGTCGAGGAGCGGACGCCAGCGTTTCAGAAGCCGAGTTGACGCCGAACCCCGACGCAATTTTCGCGCTGAAATACATGCTGTAAGCAGTGATCAAACTGTGGCACGCGGACAGTTGGCGCAGCATGGCGAAATTGCAGGCGCCTTTGAAAAAGGGTCTGTTGTGAAGCGCGATGCGCACACAAAAATGAGCAGGTTCTCTCTGGTCCTCTGGCAAAAGACAGCAACAGCGCAGGTTTTCTAACCACGCACATTATGCCCTGATTACACGGGCACACTTAACTGCAGTAACGCTTAACCACTGTTATCACCTCCTGTTGGGCAACTTGCTGTGGCATATAAGTCCATGAGCGCCCGTGCGCTCGCGCATCTTCAGGGCCCATCAAAGCCGCGCACGCGCACTTTTCACTTTTCTCGAATAGCTGTCCGAACTGTGTGAAGCGTGACTGCAGTCAAATGTGACTTAACTGCGGTTAGAGGTATACCCTTGTAACTAGGGTGTTAAACTCCGTCCACCCCTGAGCTGAGACCGCGGTGGAGCCTACGTCCTCGTTGAACCAGTGCAGTCATGCATTCTCTTTGGTCACGTGCATCACGCTCCCGCCCATACCGACGCGCAGAAAGTCGGGTCAGGTGACGAGAATAGAGGCGGCTGATCGGTCAGGCGGGCACGCTAGCTCCCATCGCGGTCTCGAGCTTACGGGTGAACGAGGCTAGAGTCGTTTACATGTTCCGCTCATCCCCACAGTCAAGAGATGATGAGTGATGATAATTGTATAATTTTATAGGGTTGAAC
>JAZHYW010062079.1:0-10420 GCA_037355805.1 Ixodes ricinus
ACTCAAATAGAAAAAACATGCATATTGACAATAAAAATTGCGGTGGCTTAGATCAGCTATACCAGGATATACGTAGCGTGAGCTTATGCGCACAAAATGAGAGGTGCTATCAAGCAGCTCCGGTGCAGCGTCAGACTAGGCTACTGCGCAAGGGAGGCAGACAGCTGGGCACGCGGCGGCGCCAGTGCGTCGGCCACGCCTATGACGTCACTCCTCCAAAATGCGAAGACCGGCGAGGCGCGCGCGGTGGCGGCGGAGCCCGCGGCGGCGGCGGCTCCGCCCCGCCAGCTGTGCGCCGTGGGACGTCACTGCTCCTGGCGCTTGCGCAGCACGGAGCACGGCTCATTATGCGAGCCACGCGAAACTGCTCAAGCTCGGCCAGTGTAGCTCACGCTACAATATTGTTATCTTTTCTGGTGAAGGCTCAGTAACCGTTGCATTCGTTTTCGCACACTGAAACGGTGACTCCTAGAGAAACTAGGAACGCAGTGTTATCAGCCGAGTGCAGCTGTAGCCTCCACCGTGGTAAGGAGAAACTAGCGCCACAAGGTGCTAGTGGTAGAAAGGCGAACATACGTACGATCGGAGACGAAAATTTGTCTCGAAAGACTGCCAGATGGTGCCACCACTGTCGTTGGCGTGCGCCGTGTACCCTCCTCGCCTCCTCCTCCTCCCTTTTTGGTTTGTTTGCTATACTTCGTTTCAGCTTCCGTCCGAGCGCAGCCAAAGCTACGTGCGGCCGGAGCCAATCACACGCCGGCAATAGGTCACGCGATCTCGCCTGCACATTTGTATCACTCCGCTGCGCCGCTGGTCGTCCGCGCCGCCCGCGCTCACCGAGTATATCGTCTGCTACGCGCCTGTCAACGGTATCGTCTGCTACAGGTTTAAAAAGTGCCCTTTCACGTTCTGAAATTTAGTCACAGGGGATGTCAGTACGTAGGCTGGCCGCTGGCGTCTGTGTCCGAGCTTTCCACCTGTTCGGCATAGTTTCGAGATGTCCCGGCCGTTGATGTTTTCTTGTATCGTGTGGGTATACCAGGGCTCGAGGCGCAGTCTTTTCCACCAGCTTCTCGGCGTTCAATGCGATCGGCAGGTAAAGGGGTGCCCCGATTTCGCTGCGTATCAGTGAATTGTAGTGGCCTGGACGTGTTTACAATGCATTCGCGGTTCAACGCGGCCGGAGTTTCCTGCCGAATTTGAAAGTAGACATTCATCACCACCTCTCGCGCCTGACGCCCAAACGTGCCTTTGCAAAAGGACGTTTTGAAGCATAGAGATCATACATACTAACTCTAGAGGAAAAGGTCCGCCATTTTCCCATGCATTCTGGCTGCCGCAAGCAGCGGAGCATGCAGGCAGACCTTCGGGGTCCCACACATGGTTACCAACTGCCTTCGATTGGCTGTGTTCCGAGATTTTGAGGGCGCGAATGAAAAAACGTCTGACTCAGCGTTTGTACAAAAAAAAAAAAAATTGGTTTGCTCCTTATGTTTGTACAGCCTTGATGGGGAGATGCGCCTCAACGGGTAATCGGTCTCTTAGCTGTAGATGAGAAATTTAGCCAGTGCGGTACAACCGCTAACCTGGGGTTTTTAACGTGCATCACGCAGTAGTGATCACACGAACGCGTGCCGGTACGAAACTCATCCAGATCGAAACGGGCGGGGGCGGTGGGGAATCGAACCCAGGAGGTTCCCAGCGCAAGCTTTCGCTCCACGCCCGAGCTGAGACGCGTTAGCCCACTCGGCCACTTCCTCCCTGTGTACAAAACGGTTCTGCGGTTTTATTATCCGTCTGAAGGCGACTGCGCATGGAGGGAACAAACCTGACCCTCGGGCCCGGCCGGCGCGCCGCGCTGTTTACTCGAACGTGCGCCGGAGAACCAGAGATGGAGCGCGCTAGGGTGCCTCGACGTCTCAGGATAAAATATATGGCGGAGGCGGGCGGAGGCCGCAACAATATCATCAGAGCAGTTTCATGAATTTCAACAATCCACGAACTTACCGGTGGAAAGATATTCGCGTTCCTTTCGAAGCTCTTTTTGCATAGCGCGCAGACGTACGGCCTCTCGTCAACACTAAACCAGATAACCGGCTTCGCTTAGAGTTCTTGTATACACGTTTGCAAGTCGGTCTCACGGCGCCGCCATCTTCCTCAGCGGGCGCGTTTGGGCGCGGCCATAATCCGATTACGACGCCTTAGCAAGGCTTCGTAATCAGATTATGACTCGTCCAAGCGCACCCCGGCCAAGCAAGATGGCAGCGTCCTGAAGCCGGACTTGCAAACGTGCACATAGAGGAACTCTAGCTTCGCTGGCCGCGTGTGGCCGCCTGGCCGCGTCCCAGGAATACGAAACCGCGCAACTACCTGATTTCCGAGATTTCGACAGAAGGGAAGTTAATGCAGCGTAATGAGTATACTTATTTTTATAAACCTTAGAATAGCTCAGAGTTTAGTTTCCAACGTTAAATTATCACTGTCTATTTTGCCGGGAGTTTTCAGTCTTCGCGATTACCATTGCGACTGTCGTCCTTCAGCTGGTAACATTGGTTTCTTTCTCTCGTGTTCTGTCGTTCTCTTTCGCGATCTTTCACTCGGGCCCCCGGATGTCAGCGCACGGGATTTGCCACTCCTCCTCACCCACCTTTACCCCCTGTTTTGAAGCGACCGGTGAGGAAAGCAACGAAGCACATGATTCGGCCATTACGGGAACGAAATCACACAGAAAAACCGAGCTCTGCAGCCGTGTTGCCAGCGGATGTACGTGTTTTCTGGTTTTCACCAAACCACATGCATTTACATATATTACCATATACATATATTTACATATACATATATATTAATTTACATATACATATATCCCCTATCTGAGCGTCGTCTGCTCCTTTGCAACGTCGTCTGCTCGCAACGTCGTCTGCGTCTGTCTTACCTTTCCTGCGACTTTTGCAAGTGGAGAGGCCAGATTCACGAAACTATCTTACGCCAAAAATATGCGTAAGACAAAACTTAAAAACAAATTCGTATTCACGAACCGAAATTGGTTACGACAAAATCCTACGACAGCTCCGAAGCTACGCACTTGTTACGATCAAATCAGCATGGCCGACAGCGTCGCGGTCGCGACGACCAACGGACGTTTATTTTTCTATGTGCGCTTCTCTCGCGTCCCGACTTCAAGCAGCAAGAAAAAGTAAAGTACTTGAACCAGACCACGACGAACAAGAACGCTGGATCCACAAACACCCGGAAAAGCTCCAACGGCCACGATTCCACCGACACCGACCAAGCGAACTCGGCTCGGCAGATAGGCCTAGCAGCCACTCCGACTCGGTGACCGTCTGCCCACGACCGGCTGGCGTGCTGAATGGAATGTGCCCGCGCGACCCTTGTGAACCCTTCCCGTATTATACTGTGATCACTGACCTCATTTAGATTAGAGGTCAATCTCTTCCTCTTGTCATCTCCTTGTTTTCCGAGGCAACGGTGACTCTCGCCGGTGAAAAAGCGGTGAATATCCGACAGACGCAGGAAAGGTAAAGGAGCCATCGCTTTGACTAGCAGACGTAAAGCAGACGACGTTAACTGCGCCGACCCGCCGACGCCGTTAAAGAATGAGGAGTCTTGCCGCACACGAAAGGGGGGAAAAGTATTTGGGAGGGAACTTGCGGACACTAACACGCTCACTCTCGGTTCTTAGCAAACAAACCTCGGCGTCTCGGGACACCTCGCCAGTGAGTACTTTGACTTCCCTCCTTGATGCGCGTCTGCTAGTTGTTCGACAAAACAACGAACCGCTCGAGTTATTTCGTCTGCCTTCTCTGAAAGGCGAAGTCGAGCTCGCTCGTAAAGACCTGCGACTTCTCCGAAAGTCGCAGGAAAGGTAAGACAGACGCAGACGACGTTGCGAGCAGACGTTGTTGCAAAGGAGCAGACGACGCTCAGATAGGGGACCGCGATCAGCCAATCAGGGCTCGGCGTTCTGACGTCACCGCTACTTCCTTTCTCATGCGCAGAAGACGAAAATGAGCCCACTTGCGAGGCGTATTCGTGTCTGTTATTACGGAGGTTCAGGAGAAGGTGTTGAGCTCCTTTAATGAACGATAGAGCCGTTGCCTGGTTTGTCAAATGGTTGGGGTGCAATGTTCTCTCGCAGAAGAGGTGGTGAAAGCGCATTCATTTATTCTATTATTTTCTAAAAAAAAATCTAAAGCAAATGGTACGTTCCTTCAGGTAAGACGAGCGCACGGTGGACGAGTGTGTGGGCACAGCTGTACCCACATTCCGAGTATTCTTCGTGGTGCTTGGGTAATTTGTCAAGAAACGTATTGCGTGCATCTTCTATCTTTCTTCGCCAGCGTAACTGCCAGCTACTGATAGAAGGAGAACGGATTTACTGGCGATTTTACGAATTCTCTCTTCCGCTTTTCTCTGCGGTTCAGCACGTAGGCTAAGGTCATAATCGAATAACTCGTCTTGTAACATAAATATTGGGCAAACAATTTTTTTTTCGAAAAACATTTATTTTGAGACATGCCTGTCCTAACTAGGTAGAAAAAAGAAAAAAGCTTTTCTAGGTTTAGTGTTTTTTTTAAGATCCTAAACGTGCGATCATAAATATACTATGAACAACTTCATTTTCGCGTGCTCGATATTTTGCGAAACTTGGAAAGTATGGGTTTCCGGAATATTCCGCTGCCACGAAATTTCGGCATTTGCGGGAGTGGTGTGCTCTGTATTCGTCACCATTTGGTAATGAACTCGTGTAATCAATTTATTTCGAGTTTTTTATTTTTTTCTAATTGCGAAGTTTGCGAAACTCTGGTCTTCCGAATATTTAATCTTTTACAGCACCTTGCGCTTCTTACTGCCCAAATTCCGTCAATATCATCGAACGAATCTGAGCTCTTATAGACCTTTGAATCCTCGTTGTGTCCTGGAGTCATCTGCATCACCAATAATCGTGAGCGGTGAAGCTGATTCGTTTGCATTCTATCCTCTTCACACGCACCCGCGGTATGCCGTTGGTGAAAATAGCCATAAGGTGTTAAAAAATTAATCGTATACGTTCTGCAGAAAAAGATGTAATGCAATTAAGCGGTAAGCACAAGTATCGGATGGCACATCGCAGAGTAAGACAAGAGACGCGGGGAAAGTCGACGAAAAAAAGAATACAACACATTCGCCAAGGCACGAGAGCAGAGCTTTTACTCCGTCGCATGGACGCTGCCAAGATGGCAGCACCCATGCGACGGAGGGTGAAGAGGAGACTAATTTGTCTGGTAATGTTTCCTGATAACCACTACAATACCTCCAAGTGCATAAAAGGTTAGTTTCTAAGACAATTGATCCAGAATTCGCAAGATTTCAAAACAGTCATTTATTCAAATACACTCAATACACGCACTCCCTCCCCCTCTCTTTCTCTCTCTTGGATACAATATTAAACTCACTATCAATAAAAAAGAGCTGTTTGAACTTCCCAGAGATCTACAGGGTGTTCCAAAGCACTATACAACGATAAAAAAAAATTGTATACATGAGACAATGAGCGGAGTGCAACAAAACGTTTATTTGTTTACTTATTTATGTACGTATACCCTCAGTACCATCGGCGTAAAAACAAAATACAGTAATTTTACACTTAGTTAACGGGATCTAAAGAGCGTGAAGGTTGTTAACAGCGTTTTTCAACAGTTGATCGTTAAGGATGGATACAACAGAGGCCGGAAGCTGGTCCCATTCAAGGGCAGTTTATGGTAAAACGAGTTAGTCTCACAATTAGGGACACCCCTTTGGACCGATGGCCCGTGCCTGGTGAGGTATGGCGAATATGTCTTTAGGTAGTGTATTTATCATTCAAAAATTTGGGGACTGTAAGGGCCCTGGACTCGTCACACACAATGTTTGAGTCGATAGTCCGTGAAGCACGTCAATTGGATTCCGGCGACAAAAACGCCATGTCATCGTGGCGAGAGTCGAATCTGCGCGCTCCGCAAACCTCGATTCCAGACCTAAACGTCTAAAAAAAAAGGAAAAAAAAGACGAAAAAAAAAACATGAAGAGGAAAACGTGTTATCTCTATGTCCACGGGGCAAAAAAATAGATACGAACTGTCTGGCTGACGCTGCTACCGCAGGGAACACAAGCTTGAAATATTTTTTGAGCAGAACACCCGAAAGCCGATCCAGCTATAATCTAGCAGATCCGATTCCAGCGCGTGTGTGGTGCAATCAGAGAGCAGCAGCGTGAATCAGACGGTTTCTTTTTGGTTGTTCTCCCTGCGCATAGGAATAACGTGTTTTTTGCACCTTGCGAAAAGGTAAATTCTACATAGGCCAGACAGGGAGGTGCCTTAACGATAGGCTCCGGGAGCATGCTTACTCGCTGAGGGCCACGGTTGGGGGACTCCTCCCTTGCATTGCAGAGACTGCACGTGTCAGCCGGCCTTTGACGAGGTGACGGTTGAAGGGAGGCATGAGAGAGGGTTACTCGCGAAATTATTGAGGCTTTTTGTATTTCTTGCCTCGGAGAAAGATGTGTGAGTGAGCCGTCGGTTGCCCTGTGTGATAAGGAGCTGTCCTTTTTGCGCCAGACCATGACTGTCATAAGTTGAGTCTAGTGAACCTGTTTTGATGACACGTGCCTTGTGTGTGTGGCGTATTGTTTGATCACACACTGTTATCTGGTATTGACGTATGTGTTTCCTTTTCCTTTTCAAATAAAACATTTCAGTTGCGAGTACAGCTGTTGTCCTGTCGTGCCTATTCCTTTCATTGTCCTCGTTTTTGAAGCTGTTACACCCACTATGTCAAAGAACTTATCACTTTCAAATATGAATGACTTCAACATTTGCCGTCTACTGCTTCCTAAGCGAACTGAATTTCAGGGGGAAAAACATGTCGTTTGTCGTCCATAATGTTTGAGACGCGTACATTCCAAAGCGTACTGAGCAGCCTGCACCCGTGAAGCACAAATGGTGTTCAAGACGCGATGCAACTGGTTACAGACTATCGTTGAACAAAACGTAGTTTCTGTTCCTTGGGCATCAGGATGAAGACGGTTTCAGGGTCTAAGCTGATGTCCTCTCCATGGTCGGGTAGAACTCGGAACTTCTGCAGAAGACTCGTGACGTACAGAAATATCTGCGTGTTAGCCAGAAGTTCCCCGGGGCAGTTGCGCTTTCCTGCACAAGAAAATAGACCGACTGGCCTCATCACGCTGACAAAAGCTAGGGAGCACAGAGTATATGCGGAGCGCCAGTTCGTCTGCTTCTTTTCCTAGGGTTCTGGTGACGTCATAAAGACGCCGGGCTCTGATTGGATCTGATTGAAGGATAGTGGTAGACCTCAAAGCAAGCTGCCTTGAGGTCTACCCACTACCCTTCAATCAGAGCCAAACAGAGCATGGCGTCGTTCTGACGCCAACACACCACTTTCTGACGCCAACACAACCGCTGCAAAAGAAGCAGACGAACTTGCGCTCCGCATTGTGAACGACTGCGGCACATGCTGTATGTGTGTGGCACGTCAGTTGTCGTTATGAGGGGACATGACTGTGACGTCACACGACGTCGGTGTGTCACGTGACGTCACGTTGTCGCGTGATATGACGGCATGTGATGCCACGGTCACACTGCCTCATAAGCGCCGCAAGACGTCCGGATGTGACTTGACAATGTCTCATGACATCATAAGGTCACGTGACGTCACGCGTCGTCATGGTCTTATGTGACGTCATATCACGTGACAACCTGACATCGCGTGTCACCGTGACGCCACAGTCACGAGATTTCCCGTGACGTCACACAAGTCTGACATCACGGAGTCACGCGATGTCACAATTTCACGTGGCGTCAGCGACTTCACGGTGTCCCGGGACGTTTTGGTGATACACGTGATATCACAGTCCTTCGCGACGGTTTTCACGTCTAATTCTGCCGATAAAACGCATTCTGTCTTACAAGAGTCAAAAATGAGTTTAGAGCAAACGAGGTAGAGGGGCTTAGAGCAATAAACCGGTATCCCGTTCACCAGGCAAAAGCGACCCCCCCCCCCCTTTTTGGCTGCCGCCATGTTGTACAATTTTGACCACTAGACACGTGACCGTACCAAATCCTAAGGATTTTAAGCCAAACTGAGCCGAGATTTGTACTGCGATCGCTGTAGAAAACATGATAAACTATTTCTTCCCTACTGTTAGCCCCAGAGATTAGTGTCTAGCTCTGATCAATACTTAAAATACAGTTCCGCGGCTGACGGCATCTAGCGGAGCCATTGCGAAGCTGCCTGAGTTTTTGTCGTAGGACTTGAAACGAACGAAACATAACTTATCATCTCGTCGTTACTGTTATTAAGGATCAGTGAGCAATTATTTGTACTCGGTACTTCGTTAAAATATAGACGTTCTACTACAAGTTCACGTGTATAGTGATCGAAAATGTGCAAAATGGCGGCGGCCATTTCAGGGTTACTTTCAGCTGCCAGTTTATCGCTCTAAGGCCCGCTACCTCGTTGGTTTAGAGCCATGGAACCCCTGTGGAGGTGCATGGTAGTCTACGTTCCTCGCTCTTTGTCTCTTTACCAGAGCTAGAGAAAACCTCGCCTTCTGCACGTCCCTCGAGGTCGGACGAAAGATAAGTGTTGGTTGCCGTCAGGTTAGCGAATGGCAATGGCTACAGTCACGACCCCTGGCCCGTTTAGGAATGAAACTTCAGCGATTCGGAACGAAAGGTTGTGTGCGTAAGGAAGCAACGTGATCATGTGTCCACTTTTAGACTGGACTGACTTGTGCACCCCTTGGGCCCGTTACGTAATATGAGCCAATAGCAGCTACAAAACAAGGACTGCGCCTTTTCCCACAATATGTTCTCGCTGGAGGATTCACGCATGCGTCAGCATTGCCCCCATCGCGTCGCGCAGCGTCTCACAGTGAACGCGACGTTGGCAAGCAGTGACGCCAAGACGGACGCTCCTCAACTCTCGTTGAGTTTCAGCGTGTTTGCCGCTTGGGGCGGGATCCACTCACGATGACGTCAAGTTCCGGCATTCTCTTCTAGATGGTGTTGCATAAACACAAAATAACAAAATGGCGGACTTTCTATTGTCATGAGAATGAACCAATGAGGAGGTGAGCAGTGAGTGGAACTGGGACGTCATACCCAGGGAAACTGTTTGAGGGATTCGAGGCATCATCATCTAGTTTCGATCCGTAATTTATTTCGAAATACCCCAACCTTTTACGAGGTTAGAGCTGGGGCGGGCACGAAACAATATCGTCCTCGATACAAAGGCGGGGTTGATGGGACCTCTGTATAAGAACAACATTCCAACAGCATCGGTACCCTGAATGGTAAATACAGATACCATTACGGTGAATAATTCGAACGACGGAGAAATCTCGGGGATGGACTTGTAGAAATAACCAGTGGGACTCGGCGATTGTTCGATCAACCTTCCGATTCATCGACGAAGGCTTTAATTAGTCGGTGGGGACGACCAGGGGCCCTATGCTACACGGCGAAAGCAAGCGGGACCGAAGGACGGGGACAGCGTCGTCTGCTGCGAATGGTCAGCGCCGCGCCGCTGGCCACTCGCAGCAGACGGCCTTGTCCCGGTCCCGCTTGGCGAGGATAAAGTCGAGGAGAGGACGCCAGCGTTTCAGAAGCCGAGTTGACGCCGAACCCCGACGCGATTTTCGCCTGAAATCATGCTGTAAGCAGCGGATCAAACTGTGACACGCCCGGACAATTGGCGCAGCAGCAGCGAAATTGCGGGCACCTTTGAGAAAGGGTCTGTTGTGAAGCGCGATGCGCACACAAAAATGAGCAGGTTCTCTCTGGTCCTCTGGCAAAAGACAGCAACAGCGAAGTTTTCTAACCACGCACATTATGCCCTGATTACACGGGCACACTTAACTGCAGTAACGCTTAACCACTGTTATCACCTCCTGTTGGGCAACTTGCTGTGGCTATAAGTCATGAGCGCCCGTGCGCTCGCGCATCTTCAGGGCCCATCAAAGCCGCGCACGCGCACTTTTCACTTTTTCTCGAATAGCTGTCCGAACTGTGGTGAAGCGTGACTGCAGTCAAATGTGACTTAACTGCGGTTAAGGGTATACCCTTGTAACTAGGGTGTTAAACTCCGTCCACCCCTGAGCTGAGACTGCGGTGGAGCCTACGTCTTCGTTGAACCAGTCATACACTTCTCTTTGGTCACGTGATCACGCTCCCGCCCATACCGACGCGCAGAAAGTCGGGTCAGGTGACGAGAATGAGGCGGCTGATCGGTCAGGCGGGCACCGCCTAGCTCCCACCGCGGTCTCAGCTTACGGGTGAACGAGGCTAGAGTCGTTTACACATTCCCGCTCATCCCCACAGTCAAGAGATGATGAGTGATGATAATTGTATAATTTTATAGGG
>JAZHYW010062080.1:0-82382 GCA_037355805.1 Ixodes ricinus
GTTTGTGGCGCCCTGTTAAACACTCCGGCTAACTTATTTTGTGAAATCCAAATTTCGGTTCAGCATCCCTTTAAGGCCTGTTCACACATACACTACTACACCTGTGCTGCAGGGTACGACGAAGGTGCCCGAAGGTAGTGGAATCACTGCATCAAAAGTTTCAAGAACAAACTTACCCGAGTAAAAGGTAAAAATATGATAACTATTTTTTTTTACCTACGGCGCCCGTCTGCTAACTGCGCACCGTCTGATTGGCTCAATAACCGACAGATGGCGACATCGGCCCCTGCGGCTTGTCGCTGCTCAGCAGCCGCCCAGTCGCACCGAAACCAAAAACCTTTTTGAGTCATAAATGGTGCACACTTTTTTATTTTATTTTCACTCCCAATAAAACATTGAATGGACACAAAACTAATCAAACCGATGTTCGTCGAATAATTTCAGCTACATGTGGTGAGCTTTTGGCGTGACCGTGGAGGATGTTCGTCGAATAATTTCAGCTAGATGTGATGAGCTTTTGGCGTGATCGTGGAGCTACTGAGCTGCCATAAGGCGTCGGTGCCGTTGCCGCCATCTGTCGGTTGCGCCAGTCGGAGGGTGCGCATATAGCACACGGGTGCCATAAATAGACAAGGAAAGTTTTTTTTGGCTTTTTTTTTTTTGCTTTATACTCACATTAAGTTCATTCTTTGAAATTTTTTCTTCAATGCTTTCACCACTTTCAGGCACCTCTGTGGTAAATCGTAGCACGATACATTGTGATTTGAAAAGCTTCAGTGAGCGCTGGGAATAGTGCTGATTTTTCTCTTTGTTAATGATCCAACACTGATTCACTGCTGTATCAGGGCTAAGTTAAGTTCAAGTCAGCACTGTTTTACTGTTCATTTAGCTCTGTGCCGTATATGTGAACTATCCTTTATAGACATTTCTCAAAAAGTTGATGACTCTTGCATGTTTGCAGTGCACACGATTATGATAATAGAAGGGCTTTTGCTTCGTCCACCTAATGATTTTGCGAGAGTGAAGAAAATTATAGAGTGTGTTCAGATGAGGACGGTCATGGTGGTGTCATGCCTATTTTTTGTTTTCAGTCATATTTTTATGGGAGGTAGCAAAACCTGTCCACACAACCAGAGCCTTTTATACTGGGAGAGTTCGGCGGTCTATTGATCCAGCCGCCAGTGTGGCAACAACGCCCGAGCAGTCTGGCAACTAGGCGCGTCGCACTCCGATCTTCTGTTTCGCCATGATGTGCCTTCCAGTCTCGCGCCTACTCGCTGCCCGTAGCAGGCACGTAGCGTAGAACTCTCGATAGAGCCAACCTAGAGCGAAAGACTCGGACGGAAATGGTTTTTGAGCACGTCAGACGATACGTCTGAAGAAAATGGGGTGCTACAGTGCTGTGGACCGCTCGAACAGTGCAAGAAAAGGTTCTAAAATGTACCGATTCCCGCAAGGGAAGAAAACCGCCCGAGAAGCAAAATTTGGGAGGCCAGAATGAAGAGGGCTAACTGGAAGCCGACCTCGAGTTCTTGCCTCTGTGAGGTAAGTTTATTTCGTTTATAAGCTATACTCCGTTTCACCTTAGGTGCGAGCGAAGTCAAAGCTAGGAGCGCGAACCCAACGATTTGCGCGTTCCTGACTCGCACGCGGGCTCGTGCAGTGTGGGCTTTGCTTCACACTGTATGCTCGCGGTTCTGGCTTCGGCTGCGCTCGCAAATAAGGTGAAGGGATGTTTAGCTTATAAACGTAATAAACTTACCTCGCAGAGGCGAGAACTCGAGGTCGGCTTCCAGTTAGCCCTTTTCATTCTGGCCTCCCAGATTTTGCTTCTCGGGCGGTTTTCTTTCCTTGCGGGAATCAATACATTTCAGAACCTTTCTTGCGCTGTTCGAGCAGTCCACAGCACTGTAGCACCCCATTTTCTTCAGACACTTTGTAAGTATGTCCAGCGATATCATAAGTACTGAATTCGAGCCACGCAAAATTATTTTCTTGCATAAAAAATGAAAAAGAAACAAAAAAACATGCACACCCGCTTGTTAAAAAAGGGGATCGCCTCCAGAAATGTATACATCAAATTAGCGTGCCACAACGCTACAAAAAGCTCGCAGGGTAGTACAAACTCTCATTGAGTGTTCAAAGCAACAATTTGGTCGCTCTGAAACACTTAGGATGCCGCCGAACGCTAAAAAATATCACGGTTTTCGGCCTGTTTATGAACGGCCGTTGTTCATTATTGGGTTGCAGTTTTAGTGTTATTTTTCCTCACGCTTACACGGATAAAGCACTGCATCATAAATGCATCTTTTTCAATCTTCTCGTAACGTTAACAAACACGCGAGCGCCAAAAACTCTCCGAGCATCAGCGCGTGTCAATGAAGCCCCACTCGCTCGGCGGCACAACATGGTGGACCCGGAGCAATGCTCAATCGGCTAAATCTAGCCGGACGTAAGCCCCTCCCCACCGCCGAACTCTCCCAGTATAGAAGGCTCTGCACACAACGGGACACACCTTACATTTTCGAGATACTTCATAGTATTCGTGAGAAAAATTGCATTCGAGAGGGGGTTGAAAAAACCATTTTCCACACTGCGCGATGATGCAACTTTGAAGGCTGGAGGAATAAAGAGTGAAGCTTGCTACGCAGTCAAATTTTTAATGTTTAATGCACACATACTTTACTGCCAGAATTAGTTAAAGTTAACTTATATGACCATATATTTCAAGCGAAATAAAATGCCAAACATGGCTTCTTGAGCAAATCTTACGTAATGAGGCATTTTTCGGCGAATTTTTCAGTCGCTTTACATATTTATTCTAAAGCTGCAACTTTTTGTGTCGAGTGTTTAATGTTTTGTGAACTTCTAACAAATTAATTAGCGTTCTACTGTTGAAAGTGCTTTCTGCATTGCGCCCGGAAATTTCGTCAAAATGGAAAAAGTCAAAGTTTTGTCATTTTTGTGCGGTAATGAAAAACAATAATCATTCTCGATTTTCTTCAAATTTTACTCAATGGGTCCGTGATGACCGGTAATTGCAAATATGCAAAAACGTATTGCGTTATTTTGTTTTAAAACAAAAAAAAATAAATGTGTAACCAGGTCATGGTCGCATCAGTTACCGCTGAAGCATTTCTGTCTTCACAACCAGTGGTACACGAGCGACGCATGCCACAGTATCTGTACTTGGCCATAGTAATGCCCAGGCGCCATGAAGCACTCTAGAAATAACACGTGAACTTGTTTTCATCGCTGATGTAGCTGATATTGCCAATGAATACTGAACTTCGCGGCGCGTTCGATACTCATTAGTGTCTTATACTTGGCCGATTAGATGCTCATCGTGCTACCTTTTCAGATTAGTACTTTAATATGAGTACTTGTCTGACAAAATAATTTGATTCGTCGTTCTAGGAACCGCTAAGACGGAGCGATGTTAAGGAAGCCCTTGGCCCGACTGATAAAAGGCGTGGCGTGAACGGAAGGTTAAGCCGGCGGTATATTATTGCATTGCGACGCATGGCGTAGCTGGACTCCAAGCAGGAGCATAATTGAAGGCGTCAAAGGAAAACAAGTGTTTCTTGGTGCAGACTTGCCACCAGTACCACCGCCTTCGGGCAGTGCAACAGAAGAGGCAGTAACTCCCGGACAGTGACAGACGAGACACTCCCTCCACCCGCTAGCTCCTCAGTATTGCAATCTGGTTGATAGTAATTCAGGATTTTAAGAGTTCAGCTTTCAATTGTCTAGTAATTGTTTTTCTTCTGTGTATTCGGTGGGTATTTTAGCATTTTGCCGCCCGCGCACCGGTGCTAAGGCTATTTATTGCCACATTTCGGTACTTGTGAACCCCATTATGTTATTTCTGTTTCTATTTAAATGATCGTTTTGATTAAACTCCCGTTATTTTAAAACTTGCATTACGTCCTCTTTATTGGCAAGACCTCACCACGGTGTAGGCCAGCCGACTGATCAGCATTTCTTCCTTTATTTTCTGTTTATAGTGAACCACGAACCTGTGCGCGTGTTATGGCTTGGCGTTTGGTGGTGGCGCTGGCTGATTCACACCAAGAGCATTCTAATTGGAAATAATCATCTGTAGGTTTTCGCACGCTTCGACCCTCTTGGAATTTCATAAAAATATTTTCCCAGATAGCTAATTACTTTCTTGCACCCCTTGACCCAGTAACAGATCATGACTTTTCTGATTGCGGATGAGCCGTCGCAAGAGGTCCTGTTGGAGCGACTTGTGTAGCGCACATTTGACTGCAGCCTGCGACGCTGAACCACTTACGCTACCTAAATCCTCTTTAACTCTAATTTGATTTCCACTCAGTCGTCATTGTTTTTCGAGATATAAGCTGTTATCGTTCCGCCCTAGACACGCCCGCCATCGGTCGGGGCAGAAGCTTCTGCAATGTCGCTTCTTCCAAGCGATGCCGAGAAAAATCGATCAAACTATTTTGTGAGCAAGCTTTCGAGCGATGCCCAGAAATATCAATCAAATCACTTTGTCTGCCAGGTACTAATATTAAAGTACTAAGTTGAAATGGTAGCACTATGAACATTTAACCAGCCAAGTGCAACACCCTAATATCGATAGGACGGGCCGCAACTTTCAGTTTTCATTGGCAATATCAGCCACAATAGTGATGAAACCAAGTTCACGTGCTATTTCTAGAGTGCTTCGTGGCGCCTGGGCAATAATATGAAGAGGTACGGTCACTACGGCATGCGTCGCTCGTGTACCACTAGTCGTTAAGATAGAAACGCCCCAGCGGCAATTGATGTGACCACGACCTGGTTACGCATTTATTTTCTTGTTTTAAAACAAAATAATGCAACATTTTTCTGCAGATTTCTAATTACCGGACATCAAGGGCCCATCGGGTTAAATTGAAAGAAAATCGAGAATGCTAATTTTTTTAATTGCCGCACGAAAATTGCAAAATTTTGACTTTTTTCATTTTGACGAATTTTCCGGGCGCAATGCAGAAAACACTTTCAACAGTAGAACGCTAATTAATTTGTTAAAAGTTCACAAAACATTAAACACTCGACACAAAAAGTTGCAGCTTTAAAATAAAAATGTAAAGCGACTGAAAAATTCGCCGAAAAATGCCTTATTACGTAAGATTTGCTCAAGAAGCCAAGTTTGGCATTTTATTTCGCTTGAAATATATGGTAATGTAAGTTAACTTTACCTAGTTCTGGCAGTAAAGTATGCGTGCATTAAACATTAAAAATTTGACTGTGTAGCAAGCTTCACTCTTTATTCCTCCAGCCTTCAAAGTTGCGTCATCGCGCAGTGGGGAAAATGTTTTTTTCAACCTTCTCTCGGATGCGATTTTTCTCATGAATACAAGGAAGTATCTCGAAAAAGTAAGGTCCGTCCCGTTGTGTGGACAGGTTTCACTACCTCATATAAAAAAATGACTGAAAACAAATAATAGGCAGGACACCATGACTGTCCTTATCTAACACACCCTGTAGTTTGTAGAAGTGAATTGCTAGAAATGCGTATTAATTTCAGTTTCTTAAGCTTACATGCAGCAATACAGGTATCCTACAGTTTTTGCCATGGGTCGTTTTGTTTGGTGTGACTTTTCAGAAGATTGCAATACACTCAATTTTTCAGGCTTTGAACTTTTTTGCATGCTTGATGACATTTTTGAGGGATTGTCACTCACTCCTAAAGTTACTGAGGCCATGAAATGATAGAAGATGAAACTAGCGCAAAAGTGTAGACAGTTATAAACATGTTTGATGTGAACTGGTGAAAATAAGGGTGTACTTTGTTCTTTCTTTTTTTTTATGGTTACTGCAACAAAATTGTAGCATTAATTTTATTGTCTAAATGTCACCATGTTCTGCCCTACCATGGAGACACTAATTTTATTGCTCAAAAAGACGCCGAAACATTATTTAAATAAACCAAATATCGTCACATCACACCACATAAAAGCAGCTCCGCTGCACGGAAACATGGCAACTGGGTATGTGTGCCCGGATTTCTTTTTTCTCCCGTGCCTATTCAACTCCTGGGGAGAGCGGGGAGGGACAACTCGAATGGCCAGCTTGTAGTGCATTGATGCCATCAATTGCCGAAGCTCAGAGCCACGCCAGCCTTCATATAGCTTTGACTGAAGGAGAACCAGACGTCGCAAACGCGATGCATATCGGGAGATCTTCTGATACATTAGTTTTGAATAATGTTTTCGTGTCTTTTTGAGCAAAGAATTGGTGTCTCCATGGTATGGCCAGAACGTGGTTGACATTTAGACAATAAAATAGGCACCACAATTTCGTGGCAGTATCACTTTAAAACCATTCTGCCCTTTTACCATATTTTCAATATCAGTAGTATTGGTATTGCTTTGAAGAAATTGTCTTCAATTCACTTTTTGAGAGAAGTCCACTCCCCACCGGGTTTGCAAGGTTCATACGATGACGTCGGAAACATCTGTTCTGTTGATGGTCAGTACATTTTAACTTAAACGCCTGTGCTTTTTTGGTTACAGGTCCCTTCCAGCACTACGCAGGGAAGAAAATGGCCAACAGCGGACTGATTGCAGGAAGAGTAATTGCATCTGCCGCTACCACAGATAACGAGCAAGCTGCGACGTATAAGAAGGAGCAGTCAGGGTGTTTAACATAAATAAGCTGAGGTGAAAAATCTGTGACTCTCATATTATGTCTTTTCAAATTCTGTAAAGCTTGAGATAATTTATTTCAATATTTTAGGACTGATTAAAGAAGAACTTTGAACTTATGGTATGGCTCCATTAGAGTGTGGCATACCTCTTTGCCGCATACTGGATTTTTCACATCCAGTATGCAAAGAAGGAACATAAGATGCTGACTTTCATTGAGCTTGGTTTTGGCGACTGCTACATGAAGCCATGGGCGAAGGCACTGGAATTGATAAATTTCTACAGAGCGATCGTGGCTTGTGTACCACAGTTAGCCTAGCGTACCCTACACTGTAATAAATACCCTTGTCAGTCGGGCATTTAAATGGCCTTCGGAATGAATTCCTCCAAAAAATCGGCGAATCAGTTCACGATCTCGGCTCTGCGTGTGCCCTTCGGTGTTCGCAGACATTTTTAAGGAGTTTGCTCTGAAGGCCATTTCAATGACCGTCTGACAGTTTGCCCCAAGCCAGTTTGCACCCAAGGCAAAAGGAGCTCTTGCCACACGACGTGTGCAAAAAATGTACATAATGTGTGAAATAAATTTATTTTGTGCATGATGCTACCTGCTTATGCCTTTCCTTTCACACTTCCTGGTTTTGAAGGAGCCCCTTAAAGGTAGCGAGAAACTCCTAGGTGGATGCAAAGGAATACCCCCGTTGGTACACATAACTCCCAGAAGGATGTGAAGGAAGACTCCCGTGGGTCCAGGTAATAACTCCCAAATGGATGTGAAAGAATACTCTGGTAGGTCCCGGCAGTAACTCCCAGATTGATGTGAGAAAATAGTCCCATAAGTGCACGAAAAAACTCCCATATGGATGTGAAAGAATAGTCCCATAAATGCACGTAAAAACTCCCATATGGATGCGAAAGAATAGTCCCATTAATGCACGTAAAAACTCCCATCTGGATGTGAAAGGATAGTCCCATAAATGCACGTAAAAACTCCCATATGGATGTGAAAGAATAGTTCCATATGTGCACGTAAAACCTCCCATATGGATGTGAAAGAATAGTCCCATAAATGCACGTAAAACCTCCCATATGGATGCGAAAGAATAGTCGCATTAATGCACGTAAAAACTCCCATCTGGATGTGAAAGAATAGTCCCATAAATGCACGTAAAAACTCCCATATGGATGTGAAAGAATAGTTCCATATGTGCACGTAAAACCTCCCATATGGATGTGAAAGAATAGTCCCATAAATGCACGTAAAAACTCCCATATGGATGTGAAAGAATACTTCCGTGGGTCCACGTAAGAACTCCCAGGTGGATGTAAAGGAATATTCCCGTGAGTCCACGTAAAAACTCCCATAAGGATGTGAAAGAATACTCCCATGGATCCACCTAGGAACACTCTGATGGAAGTAAATAAATACTCCCATTGATCCACGAACAGACTCCCGTACTGCTGGGAGTCCTGTACATGCCCCCTTGCACCCCCCAAAAAACTCTGGCCTGCATGGGAGTCAATTACTCTGAACTCCCATACGGCAGAGTATAAAAACCTCCCATATGGGAATGCGCTAGAGGACAAGCGATTTACGCCCATCTGGGTATATTTTCGTTTAGTGTGTATAGGAATCTCACCGAAACAAAAGTTCGATTCCCTTCCTACTTCCATGCTATGGTCCTGGTGAGTCTGCCGCTCCATGGACATCCTATTACCTCTCTATGATGAGAGTTATACATTGGTAGATTAATAAAGTGATGCCGGGTGTTGGGAGGTGTCCGAGTTAAAGAGTTGTTAATTAAGCACCGAGGCATCAATATGTTACACTGATGTCTGGAGGCACGTCCAACCTCAGGGCATATTCAATCTGGAGCTGGAAGTGTTCAGTATGTACCGGAATAATTCCTTACTTTCTCAGTGAGAGGTAGGTGTATGTGGGTCTCTGCGGACCCCGTAGCTATACCCCTGCAGACTGAGTGGCTTCTCTACGGACCCGTAGGGACCCTGTGCAGACCCTGTATGGCTTCCTGAGGACCCCTAGTGTGCTCTTGTAGACTTTGTATATCGGTTCTTTGCAGACCCCATAAAGACCCTGTGTAGACCTGCACATATGGCATCTCTGAGTACCTCGTAAGGACTCCCCTTAAACTTCGCTATGGGTTCTCTGCAGGCACCCTATAGACACCGCATAGATCATGTTGTTACGTATCCTATCGGCATGATAAGCGTGACGGGGCGTATGCCCAGTTTTCTGTGCGAACTCGATAAAAGGCCACTGCACCGGCCGTCGGGAGCGCTTTTTGCTTGAGATGGGACCGAAATAAAGTCGCCTGCCACAACGAAGGCGTCGTCACTCCGGCCATCCCGGCCGAAACGTTACAGCTGGTGGCAGCGGTGGGATGAGCGGCGCCGGGGCCTGCGGCTTCGGTCGGTGAGTGCTGGTCGTTTTTCCGAGTTTTCGAGTGTAACTTTGTAAGGTTTTGACCGGATTCCGGAAAAGCAAAATACCGCACTGTTTCATTTTTGTTTGTTTCTCGAGCAAAGGTGCCATGGACTTCGATAAGATTACGAAGCCTCGATTACTAAACCTAGCGGAAGAGCTGGGTGTAACGGTAATGAAGTCCATGAGAAAAGCGGAAGTAATCAAAGCTATTAAGACTTGCGGGGCCGACCTTGACGAAATGAAAGAATGTTGGGATGAGGTCGAGAGGAAGCAAAGACGTGAGGAAGCGGAACTCCGGATGATGGAGGCAAAATTGCAAAAGTCGTCTGATGAGGCCAAAAAAGTGGAAACTTTAGACATCAGAGCTTTTTTGCAGCCTTTTCGTGTCGGTGGTGACCTGGGTTTATTCCTCATTAATTTTGAACGCACTTGTACCAAGCTGGGGTTGGCGGATTCGGACTGGGCACAGCGACTTCTCAGTGTTTTGCCCGGAGAGGCGGCAGACGTTGTGGCCCGACTCGACCCAGACAGTGCGCAGGATTACTTCAAAGTGAAAGAAAGCCTTCTGAGAAAGTTCAGGCTTTCCCCGGAGGCGTTCCGAGTAAAGTTCCGAGAAGCTACGAAGCGTCCCGAGGAAAGTTACAGTGAATTTGCGTACCGTTTGCAGGGTTTCCTTGAGAACTGGCTTCGTGGGGTTAACGCGTACGAGGACCGCGAAAAGATTCTGGAGCATATCGGTCTCGAGCAGTTTTTTAATTCCATTCCGAATGGAATGAAATTGTGGATTCAGGACAGACCAGACGTTGTCTCCGTACAAAGGGCCGCTGATTATGCTGACGAATACTACTCCAGGCACGAAAATGCAGCTGCAGAAAGCAAGTCATTTAGCCGAAATCAAAATCGTTCAGCTTATCGCTCGGTCGAGCACAACAAAGCTACAAAGCCCGACGTAGGCGGAAAGGCAGCGCAAGACGAGATCGAAAAGAAAAGCCCAGATAAGAAATCAGCCAAGGCCTTCGAAGCACGGAAGCCCATTGTGTGTTACCGATGCAATCAGCCTGGGCATCTTGCTGTGGGATGCCGTGTTCCGAAGGTTTCGAAAATGAATTTGGCACTGGGAGCAGAAGACGAGCTTCTAAAACCCTATCTGTATGACATGATGGTGAACGGCCAGTCCTGTAAAGTTTTGCGGGACACGGGTGCCACTCACGATCTAGTTCATTCCTCACTGGTCGAGCCAAGCGACTTAACGGGCGAATGCGTTTGGATTCGCCAGGCACTTGAGAGTAAGGCTACCAGTCTTCCAGTTGCCAAAGTCAAGGTGAAGGGTCCGTTTGGAGAAATAGAAACGACCGCCGCAGTTTCTGATGGCGTACTTCCTACGTGCCCTTACATTCTTTCTAACAAAACGGCAAAGAGTTTGAGTGACTCTGGAAAAGAGTTAGCTATGAATCCGGTACTTGTAGTGACCCGCTCAATGACGAGGGATAACACGTCAGCCGTTCCAGAGCCTGAAAACCCTCCAGTACTGGCCGAAGTCGAAGGCGAACCTGTGATCGCCGAACCTAGTCTTGTTTCCCCAGCAAGCGTTAATTTCGAAGAGCTGTCAAAGGTGGACACATTAACCTTGATATCGGAGCAAGCTGCGGATGACTCGCTGGAAGAATGCAGAAAGAGGATTTCAATGTCCATCAAAGAAAGTGTCGTTCTTTCTTAACAATGGGGTCCTCTATCGCAGTTACACTGCCAAGGGTGGGCGAGAGTACGACCAGCTTGTCGTCCCAGTTAAGTACAGGGCTCAACTCTTGGAGCTTGCTCACGCTAAAGGCTGGTCCTGTCACCTAGGAATCAAGAAAACTAAAGCGCGGCTTTTAGCTGAGTACTATTGGCCCGGATGCTTCAAAGAAGCTGAGCAGTTCGTCCGTTCGTGCGACGTTTGTCAGCGAACTGGAAGACCAAACGAGAAGGTCAAGGCTCCTTTAACCTGTGTTCCTATTATAACTGAGCCTTTCAAAAGGCAAGTAATTGATGTAGTGGGACCTCTTCCGGTAACCAAATCAGGCTACCGATACTTGCTCACATTTCTTTGCCCAGCAAGTAAGTTCCCGGAGGCGGTGCCACTACGAGAGCAGACTTCTACGGAAGTCGTGGATGCGTTACTCACTGTTTTCTCGAGGGTTGGTTTTCCCAGTGAAATTCAGTGCGACTTGGGAAGCGTTTTCACGAGTGCACTAACCTCTGGCTTTTTTGAAAAATGTGGCATAAAAATTAGCCACAGTTCCGTCAGCCACCCTCAGAGTAACAGCGTGGAACGTGTGCACTCCGTTATGAAGCGAATTCTGCGGGCCTTATGCCACGAGCATGGAAAAGAGTGGGATGCGGCAGTGCCTGCCATGCTGTTCGCCCTTCGTTCCGTCGTTCACGAATCAACCGGGTTTTCGCCGGCGGAATTGGTGTACGGCCGTGCATTGCGTTCACCGCTGCGCCTACTCAGAGAGAGGTGGGAGGGCGACTCCGAAAATCCCACGGTGGTAGAGTACATTCTAACGCTCCTGAACCGCCTCTACAACACGCAAGAATTAGTGAAGGCTAACATGATGGAGGCGCAAGCACGGGCCAAGAAGTACTACGACAAAAACAGTCGCATGCGTTCGTTCGATGAGGGCGACAAGGTTTTGCTTTTGCGTTCTGCGAAAGCAAATAAATTGGAACTTCAATGGGAAGGACCCGCTACGGTAGAACAAAAATTGTCAGACACTAACTACGTGGTTCGACTACCGGGTCGCCGTAAAGAAGTGCGGATCTTCCATTGCAACCTGATGAAACCTTACATCGAACGAGTGCATGTCGCGAACATCCTTCTAAACGCGCCCGAAGAAGTTGCGCCAAAAGTTCCTGTTCCGGTGACTTTGCGTGATGATTTCACGGTAAAAGAAATTTTGGATATTACGGTTAGTCAGGCGCAGATAACGAAACAGCAATTTGTCGACCTCGAGAAAATTATCTCTGATTACTCAGATGTATTTTCTACTAAGCCTGGTAGGACTGATTTGATCACCTACGATATAGAACTCTGTTCAGAGTTGCCGGCCACGGGTAAGCCGTATCGTTTCTCGCCTCGACAGGAACGTCTCATGAGGGAGGCAGTCAAGCAAATGCTAGATCTTGGACTTGTTGAGCCGTGTGAGCCTGACTACGCCTCGCCTATGATTCTTGTGGAGTGCCCGGGGAAGGATCCTAGACCGTGTGTTGACTACAGAAAGCTAAATTCCGTAACGGTCACTAAGGTGTTCCCTATTCCGAACATGGAAGCCTGCATCGAGAGAGTCAGCTCGGCAAAGTACATTTCTACTTTTGACCTTGTCCGCGGCTATTGGCAGGTTCCGCTAACAAACAGGGCTAGCGACATCGCTGCGTTTGTAACCCCGTTCGGAACATACAGGCCGCTTGTGCTTAGCTTCGGTTTAAAAAACGCTCCGTTCGTTTTTTCCCGTCTTATGAACAAGGTGCTTTCGGGGGCAGAAACGTTCGCGCTACCGTACCTTGATGACATTGCGGTTTTTTCAAACACTTGGGAAGAGCATGAACAGCATTTGCGCGACGTCTTATCTCGATTGCGAAGCGCGGGTTTGACAGTGAAGGCGAGCAAGTGCAAGTTGGCGCGTTCCGAGGTGAGCTACTTAGGCCACGTGGTTGGTCAAGGAAAGAGGCGTCCGCAAGAGCTGAAACTCTTGGCTATCCATGAGTTTCCTTTACCGGACACAAAGAAAGACTTAATGTCTTTCATTGGTTTAGTAAATTACTATCAGCAGTACATCCCTCAGTTTTCCGAGTTAGCTAGTCCGTTAACAGATGCTCTCAAAAAGAAAGAGCCTGTCCGGATTGTATGGGACGAGAAACGGCGCCAAGCCTTCGAGAAATTGAAAGAGGCGTTAATTAGCCCTCCTGTGCTGGCCAGTCCCGACTTTTCGAGACCTTTCTTGGTACAGTGCGATGCAAGTGAAAAGGGGTTGGGCGTCGTGCTGAGCCAAATTGATAGCAAGGGGGACGAACACCCAATTCTGTTCGCTAGCCGGAAGCTGACGACACGGGAACAGACATACAGCACGGTAGAGAAAGAATGTGCCTGTATGGTCTGGGCTGTAGAGAAGCTGAAATGTTACCTTGACGGTGCAGAATTTGTTTTTGTCACCGATCATAAACCACTAACTTGGCTGAGTCAGATGGCTCCCAAAAATGGTAGACTCTTGCGTTGGAGCCTGACATTACAATCCTATTCTTTTCAAGGATCTGGCTCGACTTGGTCATCTTCCGCTCGTAGATCTCTGGCAGCTACCGCCCCGTGGAGCGCCTCCAACTCCGCCGAACTTGATCTGCGGGATTTGGGAGATCTACCCGGAAGTTGACAGAGCGCCACAGAGCGCGCTACGTCATTTCCCCTCCCACGACGGTGGCGCATGCGCGACGAGGCGTTGCCGGCGACCGGCCGCGCTGGCCGTGCCGTCGACGAAGGGACGGTGTCGGGTCGGTCGAGCTGGGTCTTCTCGGATGCATCGGTTGTTTACGCGGGATTGTGACGGCTCGAACGCTTCTACGTCGCGTTGAAAGCCGGGACAGGAGCGTGACAAATCGGAAGCGCTGACATCTGTGATCGTAAGAGGAAGAACGAGAAAAAGAACGGCAGAAAATCGGAAGGAGGCCGACGCAAGCTTAGGCCTGTTCATTTTGCCGCCACTGATATTTTTACTTTTTTTACGCTGCATGCCGCCGGCGTTTTCTCGTGCAATAAAGCAAGAACAGATTAGGCAACGACCGTGCCAGTGATGGTTTGTTACCTCTGTGTTTATTAAAGTCGTACCAGCAATTTGAACTCCACCGATGGCAATCGCTGTGCTGCGTGCCCCGCCGCTTCGAGGCGGCCGAAAGGTATGTGACGGTGCCGAATGCGGACGTCTTCCTCGTTATTTGTGACATGGGCTCCGTGGTGTGGATATTTTCGCCCGTCCTGTGTCGTGTGTTATTTCTGCAGCTAAGCAATGACAGTTGTCACTGGTCGTCGGAAAGATCAGTCGGCTAAGCGTTGGGGGCTCGTCAAGTTCGAGCAGCGGCCATTTTGAACGGCCGAGGGGGAGCGGGGGAGGGGTCGCTCCAAAAAGGCGAGTTCATCTTCCGCTCGTCGATTCGGAGCGTGTCCCACGGAGCGGAATTTTGCCTCCCTCGCGGATTTTGGAAAGCGCTCCAGATCTACGAGTGGAATTCACCATTAGTGTGTTAGTAAGCGGCTGTGTTCTGACATTTGATCTGTCAACTGACTTTGTGTACCACCGTTCTTTACCTCTGGCTGTTAGTGGGCACTGTAACTAAATAAATAAACGCAAGCAATAGGGCAACATTCTTGCCACGTACTCTGTACATCGTATAAAAATCTCATGAAATGTATTAACTATCGTACTCGCGGCAAATAACAGCCTGGCAGCCGAAGGAACCAACGTGCCTGGATCAGAAATGGCGTTTGAAGACTGACGAACCTTCTAGAATTCTCTAAATAAATTCAATAAACGCCTCCTTTCTGAGAGCTCCCATCTTTGTTTTCTGAAAAACACCCGACACCGCGCGTACTGTAACGAAATACGTCCCTCGTTACTTGCAGATAAAAGGAACGCGTCACCGACCTACATTACCTCAAAATAATAGGAGCGCGTTACCGTTACCGATGAAAAGTAACCCACGTTACTTTTTTTTCAAATTATGAATTAACACGATTTACTGTTTTGAAGGTACAGGTAAGCAGCATACGCGCGATATTTCAAGGAACATGTTCATGCAGAAACTGAACATATTTATTTTATCTTTCTTTACGGTTTCACCTAAGTGCTCACAAAAAAAAAACGCAAAGAAAGCCGCAAAAAAACAAACTCGAAAATTCACGTGGTTTGGCGCATAAAAACACGAAAAAATTAAAGGGTAGTTTTTTTTTTCTTTTTGGGGAGAGAAGTAACGAGTAACGTAACTACGTTACCCGTTACTCGAAAGATGGAAGGTAAGGACGTTACTTGTTACTGTTTTGAAAAAAGTAACGATTACGTTACTCAGTAACAGGGGAATATAACGCGTTACCGCCAACACTGGATGTCGAGGACGGACGAGATGTGGCGACGGACTCCGAGCTTACGTGAAAACGTTGTTTCAACCTCGTGCCGTCGAGCTCGTGCTAACGAGTAGCGTCGTCGTCCTTGTTGGCGAAGACGCTGGACCTGCTGACTGCTGCTACAAGGACAAGAAACCGCGAAGACGCGGATAATCCACATTATTCTCGAAAACGGGGCGTCCGAGCAGATATTAGAATGGCGTCCTGGAATGCGATCTACGGACAGAGGTGTGCCAAGTCTTCGCCACTCCCCTCAAAACGGGACAACCTCTGCGTAGCAGCCATCTTTTGCCAGAGAACAAATGCGAAGTCAGTAAACGATGAGAAAAGAAGAACAAGCAGGGCAGTCCTTGGTCCACCTGCAATCTCGGAACAGAGACTGTGTCGTACGTGCCGGGAAACCCCAATTTCGTCATCATAGAGCCGGTAGAAGAACGAAGTAGAGATACGAGGCCCTCAGAAGGCGTGAAGAGATCATTCACAGTCATATCGCAATAATAAAATAATAATAATAATAATAATAATAATAAAGTAAGTAAGAAGTAAACAAGAAGTAAGTGTAGTGAACCAGTTTAAAATTCAATTGTAATTTCTTTAACGGCTGATAAAAATGGAATTTCCGTTTTAGTCAAGCAAAAGTGAATTGAGAAAAGTCGGGTGTTATTCTGCTCAAACTGCCGAATGTTATTATCTTGTTTTTCTTGTTCGTGATGTTTATTTTTCTTACCCCTATAAAATCTTCAATAGGAGACACCGTACCAATGAATAGACATTTGGATTTCGTGACAGAAAATTGGAGGCTTAGGATGTTGCTTACTCGAACTCTATAGACGTTTGCAAGCAGTCGCACTTCGAGAGCTACTCTGGACAATAGAAAGCGCTTTGTTTGGACGCCAGTTTGGAAACTGCGGGTACGCCTCAGCAATGCTTCACTATCAGACGATCTACCCACGCCAGCAGCAAGATGGAGACGCCCAGAGGCCTTACATGTTGACGTCTATACATGCATGGCATATTTAACAACCGTCTCCCTGACGTGCAACGACACTCTCCGCAGCAAAAAAAAAAAAAAAAGGGGGGGACGCGTTGTTAGATTGTAGATAGGCTTCTCCGTTTTAGTAAAATTCTTCTAACAACAGTAAATCTGAAGCAGTGGAGGTATACTGTTGCCAGACTGTTGGGGATGTCGCCGATTTTAACTAAATTCGTCGAAAGGCTGGCAACCTCTGAATTCCAAGCAGCAAAAGGGTCGACAGTGTTGTCAGTCTGTTGAGAATCCACTAATTATGGCAGAATTTCTTGAATAAAAAAGCTCAGTCACATCTAAAGGAAAAAAAAAGGGGGGGGGGAGGAGCGTTGCCAGACGGTTGACTGATTTCATTAATACTAGCCGAGACAATGTAACGTTACAACAAATGTGAATCTACGACGCAGTTTCATGGGGATACTTCTCAGGAAGAGCCAACTAAATAGCCGGGTTGGAAAAATAACTAACCAACAAAAAGATGTCATTGCCAGATATGAGACTCCAATAAATTGAAGTTCTCACGGAGCGAGATGAACGCAGTATGTAGGAAGGGACTTCCTATTAAAAATAAACTGCAAAACAAGCAACTTAAAAGAATATGCTCTAGCAAAACCAAGGACCTAAAAAGCATATACCAACCCAGAAAAACAAATATGGCGGTTTCAAATAAAATGCGTCAAAGCCAAGGAGGTCTAAACAAAAGAAAAAAAAACGCAGAACAGGAACAAGAAACTAGCATCGGAATGCGACACAGTCGCCGAAGGAATAGCCACAATAAAACACTCAGTTAAAACTGCGCATAAGAAACCAACTGGCATACAAAGGCGAGTTTAGCAAACGAAGGAGGGGACCGAGGAAGGAACTGGGGCGAAGCGAGAGAATAACAAAGACCTAAGAAGGAACACAAAAATACCGAAATTGAAATAGGAAAACAAAGAACCGAGGCATACCAGAGGTAGAACCAATCATACTGCGAGAGAGAGAGAGAGACAAAATACAAAACGAAAACAAAAGAAAATCAGGAAGCAACAAAGCGGTAAACGAAGAAACAAAGACGGCAGAGCCGGTCCACGTGCATTCGAAATTAACACGACTCCACTATTTCGGGGTTCCGTTCGCTGGAGGTACGACAACCGACCACGTGACCGCGTCCCCATAATTCGCTTCCGTCCCGTACGGCCCACAGCCGAACCAGGGACCTTAGCCGAACCCGGTAAGTACCGCCACCTGCGAGGAAGCACGCGCGCAATGCACGCACTTCCAGATAGGGAGATCAAATAAAAAAAAGAATACGGAGAAAAAGAAAGGAGGGGGAGGAGGATAGAAAAGGCCGGTTTGGAAAACAAGACGAGACCACCTGCAGTTGCTCTCTTTTCCCCGCTCCACATTTATTATTATCCTTGTATTCATTTGTCAAAAACGACGCCCAAATCAGGGGCCTCTTAAAAAGCAATCGCGACCACTCCTTCTAAAAACATAAAAGTAAATTTAAAAAAAAGGAATTCCATGTCGTTTAAAGAAAAAAGGCCAATAATAGACAAAGAAAACCACGACCAGTTTGCTTCCGCCTAATTTACAGCGCAGAGACCCGAAAGGGAAAGTTGTTAAAACTCCTTAGCAAACGTTTTCATTCTTACATTTTTTTTGCTTTCTTTTACGGAAAACAAATCAGTTTGGTCGAAACGGTCTGGTTTCTAGTTTTTAAAATGCACGTCTTCGGACGGACATATCCTATTCGTTGTTTCCTCGAAAGACAAAATAGCAGTGCTATATTCATTGAAAGAATACTACCGGCAGATTTCTACAGGCCAAGGCATGAACGGGTATACACCGAAATATACATAAATACCCAAAAACAAAATACACGCATTCAATTTTATGAAAACTAGAAGTTGTGATGACGATTAGTCACTCGTAATTTAGAAAAAAAAATCATTTAAAGCGCTAGCAATACAATCATACGTACCAACGCCTGTAACGCTATTACCCACTTCTTAAGAAACGGATCCACCATTACCAATTTCCTGACCTTTTAGCCCGGTAGCCTTTTTAACGAAAACACCTTGACAAAGTGTCGAAAGCAAACATCGCACCAGGCGCCATCGATATCGGCGTCTCGGATAATAGTGAGCGCTAGGTGGCTGCCCATGCCCGGCCAAATGAACTAGGACACGTTCTCGAAGGGCGCCCCTCCGAACGACGACGCGTTCTCCCTGCATTTCATCCGCGCTTTTCTTCATCACCCTCTGACGACTCGAGATCCCCGACACGCCGATTCGCCGTTTCCAGGCCAAACGGGACGTCATAGTGCACTCAACCGGATCACCACTAAAAATCATCAGACACTACACGGCCTCATAAATACACGAGGGGCTATCGATTAAATCGACAGATTTAAAATATTCTCCCTCGAAACTAGACGCCAATTATAAAACTCGCATATATAGTAGGAGACCGCGAAACCCAGATGGCGCCACTGTCCATATTTCAGTTTCGATAGGGGTCACGTGGTTTATAACTTGCCGAGCTGCGACGAGGTGACGAAAGCGTCTCGATCGTCTGCAAGCGTCTCAGCCTTTCCGCCCGACAACGCAGCGCATGCGCACTCATTCGGCGCAGGACGCGTTCACCGTTAAAAATCAAAGGCTGGTTTCTACGCTGCTCCCTCTCTTCAATCTAGGCTCTCTAATGGCGTGCTCTGTTTTTTTTTTTTTTTTTTATAGAGACCCCTGGTGACGGGACAGGGAACGAAAGGGACGCGCCGCGCAGTTTTCCCCATGGGGGTCATCGGAGCACACTGGTCACACGGCGCGGCAGAACTTATAATGGGCTGGTCAGACACACCGGAGTACGAGGCCTAATGACTGCGGGGCAGGCGACACAGCCGACGAACCCCCTCCTCCTCCGCACGCCACCGTTCCTCGGAGGACCCCAGCGATTGACCCTCGAACACGCCGGGGTCGGCGAGCAATTGGCGCCGCACGTGCACCGCGTATCAAACCAAGCGGCTCGGCTTGAGCAACTTTGGAGTATCCATGCTCTTGGTTGCACATCTGTGTTAGGCCGGGCAACCATGGATGCAGAAATAAAGGGGCCACCGAGGGAACCGTGGGAATCTTAATAGGAAGTTCTAGAAGATCGGTTTAGAAGTTCGATAACGATCAGTCCAGTTGTTTATTGTTGTGGTTTTTCTATCCATACTCCTGGTGAGTAAGTTTTACTCAAATGTTCTGATACCTCCGATAACTGTACTCGATAATTCGCCGGCGCCTTTGTTGGTGTTTCGGGCGAACGTTACTTCTAAAGGCTTTCATTTCATAACAATGGGACTGTCGCTGGCCGCAAATTCGGCTAGGTCGCATTTCTACTATTCGTTGTCTAGAACGACCGCTTCGCACCAATATATTTTATGGCACGCGACACGTATTTAATTTCTAAAAATATCGGATTGGGTTCTAGCAGATCGTGTAGCCGCACCGATAACGATATAGCCGCTACCACACAAACGAACTGCTCGTGCGCAACGGCGCTGCGCGCGTGTCACTGTGCACGCGAGCGTCGTGTATCGTTACTGGAATGCGAAAACGACCTGCTCAAATTCCGTACTATCTATACCTCATTTTTCGAAACGCCGCTTTATTTCTTCGTTTACTCGTTTTAAAACTTTAAAAGTCTGAGCTGTCAACGCCAGAAAGCATTGGCACGCGCATCGGCGAAACTGGCCTCGCTTAGAAGAGAGCTGATCTGAATCGCACCCGTTCCTTCGCAAGGTGGCTGTCGGTTACGCGGTTACCGGGACGCAATAAAAATCTCACGCCGATTTCGCTGCCCGCGATATAATGGCAGAGAGAGAGAGAGAGAGAGTCCGCTTATCTAAAGACACCTTATAGCTGGGATAGTGAGCAGGACAAAAACAAAGCCTAAACCCATAAATAATAAAAAGTGTGCGTCATTGAAGGTTTCCATTTCCCGAGCTCTCAAACAAATACCGAAGAACTATCAGGGGCAAAATCAAACAAAAAAGAAATCAAACGAAAAAATTACAAACTTCGTGCCGTATTTTTTTTTTATTTATCATTTCTCATGTGAGGCGCTTGACTGAACACTTTTTTTTTTCTTCTTGCCGCGTGCATTGACACTGCTAAGGTTAAATTGGCTTACAATCGATATAAAATATGCGGATACACAGAAAGACGTGGATGTAGAGTTTGGCTATAGTGTCGCAGTACAACGAACCAATTTTTCGGCGAAAAGGTATACAAATGTCCCGGGAAGCCTTCGAACGTTCGGCATACGTCTCGAGTGTCTTCCTTCGGTTCAGGCGTTCCCAGGGTTGCCAGGGCCCGCGCTCAAAGTAGAACGCGCATGCCAACCGCGCCGCGAGATACAACGCGTCAACGAGTCAGCTCTAAAAGTAGAATCGTTCCAGAAAGAGAGGAAGACGACGGCCCGCGAGCGTCCTCTAATTGAAGCCTAAACACGCCATTTTTTATTTTTCCTAAGCGCTCTTCGTCCCTGCCGCGCAATAACGTAGCCTCGTTCCCAGCAGCAACAGGCTGCGTTTAACCGCCAACGCTCCGGCGCCGTGACACGCATGCGCCACCCCCACCACGCAAAAGAGAAACGCATTAGCCGCGCGCGGAGTACCGAAATTACGCAACATTCAAAACGACACTGGTCTACACAGTATACCCTTCCCTTAAGCACGACCACCGACGCTCACACGTAAAGCGATAGTGGTGTACAAGTCGCGCGTTCGCAGGAACCAATCCCCACGCCGGCCTCGTATATACCCCGTGACGATCGCTCTGCGGGTTCCTGCGTGGGCGGAGAAGATTGGTCACGTGGTGCCCAGATGGCTCGTTCGTTGGTCTATGAAGAGCTCGAGCGCGAGAGTGCGCTCGCACGGAGGTGGATCGTAGTGCTTCCCGCGCCTCGAAAAGAGAATTCACTGCTCCCATTCTGCGTCGTTTCCTCATGAACGCGCCTGTTGAAGCGTGATGCGTCCGGGGAGCAGGCGGTGCAGATTACAAGCAGGCCTGACCTCTCTCCGCGCCGCCCCCATTACCTGCCGTATTATATGCGTGGTATAGAGGCATCTTTTGCCTGCCGGGATCGAGTGATTACACAGGCACCGCGCGAGTCGTCCGTTCAGACTGCGCGCCTGCGCGGGAGAAGACAAGTATCAGTCAACGCTATCAGATGTTGTCAGAAGTAAGCGTATGCAGGAGCTAGGACTTATCTTCAACGTTCGTCACCAGCTGATTGGGGCGCGACCTTTCTTGCACGCTGCGGCTACTCTTCGAGCCCTCGTTGCGGAGACGCGATGAAGCGAGCAAAAAGTGTAGCGCATCAATCGACCGGTGACGAACATAGGCGCTCCGTGTCTAGATGCGAGTTTACCAACGGCCGCGCAGGGAAAACAAACTCGTGGATCGGTTTGGCTTGGCTCGTCACTGAAAGGGTCGGTGCATTTCTACTCAAACAGCTGAGCACCTACACCGAGCTCACATACGGAACAACGCAAGCTTTGACACGCACTCTCCGCGTATCCATAATAAAATCCAAAGGTTATCTGCGAAAACTTGCACTGTGACCTTCCAATAAGCAGTACAAGGAATAAACGCCATCTTATTTAGTGAATAAAATAAACGCGGGTCTTTGTGTGTGTGTGTGCAAGCGCCGAACCTCGCCGTAACTCAGCGCCGAAAATCGGTTGTGTCGTACATGGAACTTTTCTGCAATGCATCTGTTACTATAGCCCATATAACATCCCTTCTCACCACACAAAATCGGTATATTCGACTTACAAAGACAACATACACAAAATAGAGTTCTGCCTCCGCGTAATAGGAGAACCACACTCAGCCGTGAGCATTCCGCGACGAACGCGGCCAAGTTGGTACACGATCGAGGCGCGAAAACCTTCTTGGACGTCCTTGATTCGGGAGTGCAGCCCGCCATGGCGGCTGATGCAACTCATCGATCAGGACGATTAATTTCGGTGTCGCAATTAAGAGCGAAAAGCAGCGGGCTTCTCCGGGTGTTTCGGGCCCCCTGGTGGCTAATCGAGGAACCGTTAGGGCACTCACTCGCAGAGCACCCGCGGGCGCTTCGTGCACACGCATGTGCATCGGGCAACGACGCGTGCAAATGCCACCTAGGTCGTCCCGAGACTCTCCCGCAGCTCTGGGACCGGCCGCCTTTTAGAACGACGCATAAGGAAGCAGATTGAGTTTTACCTCGACACATACACCTCATGATGGACACCGCCCTAGCTCGGACACTTCCCCAAACCCGACCGTCCAAGTTCCGACTGCCCCGAGATGATGGCGTGGTTCACTGAAGAGCGGCCGTGGTAATGTTGCATTTGCGAATGCAATGCATGGAATCCTAAAGGCGTGAAATCTCTCCCCCCCCCCCCGAAGTAAAAACAAAAAATAAGGCAGTGCCGGGTGTTTCGAATAAAACGAACGGTGTTTTTCTCAGCGCAAAGCGTAAACTACGCGTCGTCGAACGCTCCGTCTGCGCAGAGATGCAGGGCGGTTGAGATATAGTTTCCAAAGATTCAGAACCGCTCAATGATTAAGAAGTTATAAGCGATTTGCGGGAATACACGATGAGAAAATGGCGTCCAACGAGGCCATGTAGATGAATGGCGTCTGCTACCGGGAACGGAGGCAATCAACCTTGAAACAAAATAAATGAAACATTAAATAGATAAAAGTAAGCACACGCCCCCATAATTGGCGTGCAGTTCACACAGATTAGCGAAAGGACGCCCGATCCACGAATATCCGCCAACGTCGATCACGAAAACACGCGCCGGCTCTGAAGCCCCACTTATATATACACGCAGAGCAGACGGTCTCAATGACGCCAATAGCATCGTCTGCTTTAGTGATCCCGCCAATAGGCCGGCGAGTAGGATCCATAAGATGCGACCACAAAATAGGCGAGACGGCACCATTTCATGTGGACGTGAAGCGCCGTCCTAGCATACCCTCATGCTCGATCCACGGACGTAAACTTAGCGCCTGTTAAGAGTCCCTCAGCGCCCGTCCACGGGTACTGAGAGAGCGTTTGAAAGGACGCAACGAGAAATAGCTGCTTTTGTCTTACCAGGGACGCTGCTCAAAACTTGAGAGTGACAGGTCCACACAAAAGGGTATTCGTCACTGGTAGTATAGCAGTTTTACCGGCACGCGCCTTTCTGCCCACAGCGCCTCGTCGGCTGTCATCGAAACTTCATTAAAGTTCACCTCGCTTTCGCACGCCTTTGCTCGACTGTCGACCGAACGACAGTTCCCAGAATCAAAAGTGGCCCTGAGACGGTTTTACGCAGCGTCTCAAACGCGACAACAGAGTTGTTTACGTCGTCAGGCTTCGCTATTTTTTTTTTCCGTGGGAAGCGAGCGTTTTGTTTCCTTCCGGTACGTTATTTTTCTCGTAGATCCTCAGAACTCGATTCTTGCCTGACGTTAGAGAAAGAAAGCTATTCCCACGAGGGGAATGTTACTTTGGCAGACCTACACGGCGCAACCTACGGTAAAGTTCGTGGGACGCGTAACAAAACAAAAACGAAATGGAGGTTCGAGTTTCGACAGGGAAAGGTCGCTTTGCTTTGAGGTATGGCGAAACTGGTTTATGCTGTTGATGAGAAATTTAGCCAGTGCAGTACGATCGTTAGATCGGGTGTGTCTTTAACGTGCACCGCGCCATAGCGTTACACGGCCGCAAGTCAGTACGATGCTCATTTAGATCGGCAAGGGTGGGTATTGAACCGGCACACTCGATCACCAATCCCCGAAAATTTGACCGCACGATGGAATTACGTTTCTGCTTCGCCCTTTGATTCCTTTGTTCTCCGCAAGAACCTTGGACTGCAACTGCTTCGTCATGGGTTTCTTTGCACAAATGCAGCTGTCGCCATTTCTGGCGGGATATGCAACCAGTGTAACAGTGAGAAGAGCTTCACTTTTAGTTTGAACAAGGCACAACGCTGTTCTGCCGTTGGCTGCAGCGACAACAACGGCACGATCACCGCCGGGATTGGGCTTTAGAAATCGTCACACCGATTTTGACGATTTTCCCTTTGCTGATGCACTGAATTGTCTATTCGTATTGAATTTATGTTCAAAGGTTTCACGAAAAACCACTGGCCATAAATCCTGATTAATGTATTATGTATTATTTGCAATGAAGGTCGCGGAGCTCGGCAAATCGCTGTCATCTTTGCGAACGCCGTTTCTTCAACATACGCTATATCCGAAGAGGCGTTTTTTTTTTCCTTTTATAATGTGCATTTAAAAAAAAATAGAAAAAAACGCTTTGGGCAATTTTTTATTGCACTTTGCGGAAACAAATTCAAGGAAGCTGTAAGAATAGTATGAACAGACTAGAAAAATGCTCGCTTCCCTCACCAACTACCCGATCTTCGAAGCCAGCACAGCTAAAGGCATCCAGCCTCCTGTTTCGGTAGTTTCGTCCACACTTCGTCCGCATTAAGCAAAACGTCGAGCAAAAAACAGAAACGGTGTACGCACAACAGACACGAAGTTTGCTGAAACGACCATTTGGCGAGAAGTATATTCCATCAAGCGTCAACAATGTTTTGTACGTCATTCGCTAGAATCTGGACACCACCCAGAGCAAACTACGGTTACAGCATGTAAGCTAACGCTTATAAGGCGCATTAGACGGCCCGCAAAATTCAGTTTCTCAAAGTGTCGCGCTGCAATTTACAACGGATGTGCAAGCAGGTGGTGGAATTTTACAGTGAAAAAATCAAAAAATAAACTTAGCTCGTAAAAAAAAATACTGTTCTGAGTAATTTACGCTGCCACATCGCAGACGATGCACGCGATAGAGAGGCGTGCTGACGACAGATGGCATACGCTGCGTCAAGAGAGTAAAGCGCTGGATTTAATAAACAAGTACCGCCAAGATGTGGCATGCTGGCACGCACTTGAACCAAAAATGGCGGCCCGTCGCCCCCAATCTAGTTTGTCGCGGCGGCGCTTCGCCGACATCTACAGTAGACCAATAGGAGCGTGCTTGCAAACGGCGGCGCGTCACCGGCAGCCACAGCAGACCAATAGGAGTGTGCACATATGAATGTGGGATGCGACATGAGCCAAAAATTGCGACGCGTCGGCATCCAATAGGAGCGACAGCGGCACGATCAAACGATGGCGATACTTGGATAAGTGAGGGTATCCAGCGCTTTACGAGGGAGCGCTGGCCGATTCGGGTTCTTTTGCGAGATCGTCTGCTATCGACCCAAATCGGCCGGCACTCCCCTCGACGCGGCGTAAGCCACCTGTCGGCATCACTTCTCACTACGCGTGCATCGTCTGCGAAGTGGCAGCGTAGATATTGCCCAGAACAAGTTTTTGTTTTGTTTCTCTTTTGAACAAAATCAGTTAAATCCTTGATATCTTTTTTTTTTCTATAATCTTCCACCACGTGCTTGAACCTTCGTAGGGAAATTTGAGCGCGATACGTTGAGAAACCGATGTTTGCGGGCAGTCTCAAAAGCCTCAGAAGCGTCAGTTTACATGCCGTAGTTCCTTGAACGGCCTTGTTTATGTCTTCGTTGTTTTGCTCAGTGTCCTTTCTGCTCATTAGAGCACACGTCATTTCGTTACAATGTTGCATGCATCAGGAAGCAGGAAATACGGCGTAATTTCGCAAGCACTATGCAGAAAACAAAAATCAAACAAAACAAAAGGTTGAGCAAGCAGACGTCGCACGACTTCAGATGTTTTTGTCGTCTGCTTCGCTTTCGTTGCACGGGTAGCAGACGAAAACTTTCCGTTTCGTTCCGTGTACTTTTCTCGGTCCGTTCTCTGGGGAACCCGTGCAAGTTCACCTGTCGCTGACTCACGACCACGCTGCCAGCAACAAAAGGAGCTAACGCTCTCACAATTAAAAGTGGCCGTGAGACGAGTCGCCACGGTCGTGCCACCGCACGACGCCCGTCCCAAGTCACGAGTCGACATCGACCCGCGTCACGCTTTAGTTCGGTAGCAGACGATCGTCTGCCCTCGGCTCGGCGTCTATCTTGAGTAGATCCGAGTTACTCTGGCGGATCATGTCGCACGATAATACAGATAGAAATCAACTATGGAGGAGGGCAGGTTCTTGAACGCCAAGGTACGAAACCTTCACTCTTGAAGTGAGATCGAGCACATTGTGCGACATGTCACTTATGTTTATTATCATTATCGTTATCATTATTATTATTATTATTATTATTATTATTATTATTATTATTATTATTTTGCTTCAAACTTGTTTTCGAAAACGGCGCGTGCCCCCCCCCCCCCCCCCCCCCCCGACTAATACGCTGCATCGAGAGATTGAAGAGATTGGATTCAGATATTGTTTAGTTCATCACGAAGTTCTCGTGACCGACTGTTTCGTATTCCGGTGTACAAACATCCGCCCTTCGTTCTCGACGAAAAAAAGAGAAAACAACAGCGAAACAAAACATATGCCGCCAACTTTAATATGACAGAAAAAAGCAGCCAATCCGAATGAGGATCCTGTGTCGCCCTAACAGTTATACCGCGTCGCAAGGGTGAACAAAAACCTAGGGAAACTTGAACGATTTTCATGATGAAAACGTTGTGTATGCTTGTTCTGTTTTTGTTCCTCCGTTCCAGCATAACGTGGCAAAGTTCGAAAGCTACGGTCCCCCATGAGGCGAGACGGAATCAAGCACAAAAGAGAGCAATCCGACGGTGTATGTCGTCACATGCCTCGCGCAGACATTATGATTACCCCAACTTAGCTTTCGCCGTCTACCAGAAGTTGATACAGAGCATTGCCCTAACCATGAGCTCTGGGAAAAGACTCGCGGAAACTACCCAACCGCGCCGTAAACGAGACGGGCGCGACGACGGCCGAACGAAGAGAACTTCGGTGCCCCGCAACCATCACACCACATAGAAGACAAAGCGCCTGAGCATGACGTCATCGTTAGTGGACCCAAGACACGTGGGGTGAGAGCACCGGTCGATCGGCTCACGCGCGCTCTACGCGCAAACAAAAGACGCGTGCACGAAGCCACGCGCTCGCGCGGACTGACGCGTTGCACGCGTGCGAACAGAGTATAGTGACGACGTTTGTGGAAAGTCTTCCGTTCTTCCAGGTTGTATTGCCCGAAACCTCGCTTGGCAAAAGCGTTCGTCTCTTCGACGCCCGCCCGCATATTTGGACGCCTCAGCCAGTACGGACGAGAGCTTCCGGCACTCGCACAAAAACGCGCCGGCCTTCACCTCTTCGACGTCAGAGGGCGTTGGTGGACGGGAAAAGTTTGCAAAGCAAAAAGCCATGGATGGAGGCATCAACACGCCCTTCCGGACGACGGAAAAAAGTAGAACGAACACTCGTCACGCCATCTCTCGGTACGGAGTCTTTTCTTTTTCTCTGCTTCCTCCGCGCTCGTTCCCACGCCAGCGCCCTCCTCTGGGACGCTGGCGAAAAACAAACTGTCGGGGAAACGCCCCAACCACTCCGCATTTTCGGCAAGCACGCACTTCACTCGGAGCGGAGACGGAAGCACGCGTCGCTCGCGGTAACCTGCAGATGGTGCTAGCTGCAAACATCGTGGACTCAACCATACGCACTAGTCCACTCCGAAATATATCTGACGTCCTCCGTTGTCTTCTAGATGTATGCTGGGAATTCAATGAACGGCACGCGGATAGATATGGGGATGTCGGTTTGAAGGAACCACGAAACAATATTGGTTCGGTTTTTACTAACTGCATATCGCAACTCCGGAGAAGGCGACGCTACCCAGCGGGAAAAGGCCTGATGGAGAGGGGAGGATTAAAAGCCTACGCGAGTGTTCAGCGAAAACTGGCAAGGCCTAACGGCCAAAATGGGAAAACAGAGGAAGGAGGATTAAAGGAACGAGGTTCGAATTGGGAACAGTGCAACGCGAGAGAACGTGCACATTAGGGTTCGCGTCCGTGGCCAATTAAAAGAGTTGACTGAAATCGCAGAATTCTAACGAATGCCAGGAGTAGAGAGCACGTGTTCCTACTAGCATTGCCCACTCAGGAGATCGGGTTGCGAGGAACACTGGCACAAGCGCCAAACGGTCGAATATCGGCTGAGAAGCTGTTCGGGCTGGACACGAGTTGAAGAGGTTAATAATATTCCTTCATTTTCCTTCTCTTTTTTTTTTTTTTTTTTTTGAGCAGCGCGTGAAGCACACGAACGCACGTCTCGTACATTATGAACATCAAGGATTTCGTATGAATAGCCTTTAGCGGAATCGAGGGAAACAGGTCACGCGTTCCCTTTGACGTTTTGTTGCGGCTTCAGTACGGACAGCACGCAAGCCACTCACAAAGAGAGTCCAAGTCGATTTTATTTTATGTCTGCCCCGTCGTTTCTTTTCCGTCCTCAACTGCCAATGATAGGAGTGGATACCGCTATATAATGTCAGTTGGAACTGACTATAGTGCAAGTTCGGTCAGGGGCGGATCCAGAACTCCGTTTTTTTTTTTTTTGTTTTTTTTGGGGGGGGGGGGGGCGGAAAACTTTGTAGGATACTATTTTCCCATTCTTTCTCGTGCTCCGAGAAGGGGAGGGGGAGGTCGACTTGGTTTAGGGGCGGCCTGCCCCCGCTCGCCCCCTTGGATCCGCCACTGAGTTCGGTATTTATCACGCGATGCCAGTATAGCACTATTTCCTACATTTCAAAGCATAGGGCTAGGTGGCGCAAGCAGCCGCCCGATATCTCTCAAGAGTATACCAACTACCGTACTGTCCACCCATCCAACCAACTCCCGCAGCATCAAGGGAGGACATCTGTCAACAGAGTGCCGAATGCGCGAAACGTTAAAGACAACAACAACAATGAAAATGGCGCAGCCTTTGATCCCAAGAGGCGCCGGCGCCGCCCAGCCGCAGTTATCGATCCCGCAGTGTACGCGCGCTCGAGATGGACGCAACTCCTTGAGAGCAGGCGAGCAGACGACGGCACCGATGACGTCACTCCTCAGTCATACTTCGTTTCAGCTTGGTCCGCGACGCAGCCGATGCTACAAGCACGAGCGTGTGGCCCTGAACAGTGCCTGTACTGCACGAGCGCGCGTGCTTGCAGGACGCTGGAAGCCCGAGCTCGCGCTTGTAGCATCGGCTGCGTCTGGACCCAAGCTGAAACGAAGTATAGCCGTCCTCCGTTTCCCCTTTCGGGTTTGCAACGCATCGATCCAGACGAGAACAGCTGCAGCTCCACTTCTGTCCAAACTTTTGCTCTTTCGTCTCAAAACTACGCGCAGTAAAAAACAAAAATGACAAAGCTGAAAAGGCCCCAGTCAACTTTCCGAGGGAGGGGGATGGTCAGGATGGTGACGGCCCATGATGGTGTTCACCCGATGGAAGTCCCCCGGGAAGTCGAATACGAAAAAAACTAAAAAACTAAAAGTTGTTCGATCCCGCGCTGGACACATTGCGACGTTGGTAGGTTTATAATGGCCAGTGTGGCCACGTTTATTTTAAAACAAGACGACAACAAGTCAACGGCAATTTACAATTCAACACTCCCAAGATTAAAACCCATACTTTAGTCCCCAGTCTCAAGAGCCGAATCCCCCTGATCTCAAAAGCCGAATCTCCCTGATCTCAAAACCGAATCCCCCGAGAATCCTCTCGGCACCCCTTTCCTAGACTTGTAGGGGCCTCCTTTCCCTCCAGAGACGGACCAATCACTTCACATTTGCCCATTGTCACATGGTGCACTCTTACCCAATGATCAGCGAGCTGTCAACGTGATCCCCTCCGACACCTCAATGGTCAAACCCAAATTCCTTGTAGAGTCACTACATGCTTTCGTCGCTGCTCGGCTGGCGCTACCCAGTTAAATGATTGCGTCGATTAAAAGCGAAGTTTCTACACAAAGCGGCGAAAAACCCCGGACACAAGCACACCCGCTTAAGAGCTACAATAGTGGACGGATGTATCGCTGCCTAAGACACGGGAGTCCCGGCGCCTCAAACCGACACAAACTACAGGCAAATTAAAAAAAAATGCCGACGCAGTTTTAGAAAGATCTTTTCTAAAACAAATCTTACTTATTACAAACAAAATACTTCGTTACTTAACAGCCCCCGTCCCAATAATAATAAAAGATTACACCCTTTTCATCATAACTTGTGAAGCGGCGAAGTACAAGGCGCACGCGAGCTAAACAGAGCATCGGAGCCATACACGTGACAGCGTATATTCCGTCGAAGGGCACTCTTCCAATACAGAGCTGTCACGCTTCGCTATCGTCGATCTTCTTCGTAGAGGCCGTAACTTTCTTTATCCCTTTCCCAAAGTCTCGCTGAACTGTCAGCGGCCTCGCGACGAAAGAATATGTTCCTGATCAAGCGCGGTACTGCGGAAGACTGCTCGGTTCACCAAAATGTAGGCTTGCTCCGTCGGTGGACTAACCATGCAGCTTCGATGGGTAAACCCGCTCTCTTCGGTTGACAAACCAGCTCCCATCGCATGGAGAAAAGATCTGGTTTGCGTCTGTCGGTGTTCGTCGCAGTAGTTGGACTGTATACATAGGCCAAAGATATGAGAAACTTGCACTGACATACTGTTTCTTGCGGTACCGTTCAGCAAGGAGACCCGTGTCGCCAGTCCAACAGCGAACAAAGTTAGCTCGTACACACGCCAAATGCACCTTGCCAGGAACCTTCCAAAACCCCAAACGTCGACGGCCGGGTGAAAAAAAGGCACGTCATGAAAAGCAGTCTGCAAGCTGCTTGATGAAGCGAAGCGGTCAGTATACAGGCCATCGTCAGACTCTCGCTGCGCGAGGGATATCGCCAAAGCTGACACGCGAATCGTGTTACAAGAAAAGTTGGTTGCTCTGCTGATCTAATGCGTCTAGGCTAGAAGAGCTGCCAAACCATCTAAAGCAATTGACGCGCTTCTTTCTTTCAGTGAAGGTCGTGACATGCTAATGATTTCATGAAGGGTCACTTTGAACTAAAGGTTTTATTCATCTACGCCTACGTCTTAGTACCATTGTATTATGCCCTCTAGGCCAGCGCATATATAATCGGTGACAGCCAACGAGCAGCAACAGTCAGCACCATCGACACGGAGCGGAGCCTCAATTAAACTTTTATAATGGCCGGTGAGTCAGTGCAGTTGTGCGTATACTGCCGCACAGCCGTTGTCTAATCAAACCGGACGTTAAGAATTGCCATCAATCGATTGTCTAAAACGTAATACACCAAACAGCATCCGGGAAACTGTACCGTTAAAAGACCGAATCAGCTATAAAACAAACGAGGCAGTTAAGTGGCTCGTATATTCCGGCAGACGCGTTCTCCTATCCCGATGCCAGGGACAGCAGAAACTAATACTTAACGGGCAGCCAGGTCCCATCACCAGTCAGTTAGAAACCCCGTGGTGTATTTCTAGTTTTGGTTGTAGTCTATCGCGAAATGGGAAAGCTAGTATGACTCTAACTGGGCTCAAAGGAATTGAGACAGCGACGACAGGGCTATTTGAATGTCCGTTTAGAAGGCATTATAACTGTGAAGTTACCTGATCTAGACAGACATGGAGGTATGCATGAATGATTGATTTCACGCATTCGAAATATCTCGTGGCCTCAGGGGGATACTGTTTTGGTCCTGACGGAGGCTCTCATTGGCCACAGCACCGGACGTCTCCATCATAACGAATTCCCGGAGGAAAGTCAAGCGCGCCCACTTCGTCGCCCACGCGGCGCGAGGCGTGATCGAAAAGATGGGACCACTTAGCGCGTGACAACAAAGTATCTGCTGCCAGAGGGCCGTCCTTGTGGCGACGTGGGACGCGCCCCGGCAGACAAAACATGACATCGTGACCTTCACTTGACCTTCCCGGGGAACTCGGGAAACGAGCTCGCTGCTCCGAGCAACGAGCGGCAACGCGGAAGCGAGCGTTCGAAAAAAGGAGGCCCGAGCGTGGACGTCCTCGGCTAAGGATAGACCCTTCGTTTAATCGATGCACCGTGCCGGAGAAATTAGCCCGAGAGTGGGCCGCTCTTGTGAGAGTGCCGCGGTGAAAGCAGAAACAACCGGCTAATAGACCTTTGGCTAAATTACCCGAGCACCGTGATGCGAGTGTAGTTACACGCGCTGCACGTGCTGGCATCTGCAGCAGTAACCTTTCTTTAAAAAAACAACAAACGAAAAACGGCAGAAATGAAAAAAATAGAGAAAATTCTGCCCTTTTTGGCCATGGAATCAACCACCTTCTAATGCATTCCAAATATACCCTCCTCCTTTTTTTTTTTTTTACAATAGACTTATCTTATTAAGCGTTGGAGCACGTCCGTGAAGCCGCCATAAGTTTAATTTACAGGAGGAAAGCGGCAGAGCCCGAGACGTCCCGTGCTGTGCACGCGCAGGACTCCAACGAGGTTGGGGCACGTGGAGAGATACTAAAGTTCCCTAGATGCATTGCGGCGCAGCAGTGGCGTATTCAAACTTTCTGGTGAAATCGGTCTATTCATATTAAGAGAAGTGAGCCGCAAGCCCTCATCTGACCCAGCCTTCAGACATGCTCCGCCATAAATGAGCTCGTCCACAGAGCATGCTCAGAGCACACCCCCCCCCCCCGTATCGTCTGCCAAGGACGCGAAATCTTGATAGTACGAAATGTATGTTGCGGAAGAGCTCAGTGCAAGTTTATCATCGGAACGCGCTTTGTAGCAACCACCTCAGCTACGGCGGTCAGTGAGGATCCCATACCATAGCACAGACCAAACATAATACGAAGGTGGTCGTAGCTGGTAAAAGGAACATGAAAAAAAAGTATCCTCGAAGTTTCAGAGTGGCGGCCAACGTGCATGTCGCCAAGAGATGTCTGTCGTCGAAATATGTACTATTAGGCTTCCAGGGCACTTCTTTTCAAACACATCTACGGAGGAGAGGTCAACCACAATCCGGAGAATTCCCTTAGCGAAACAGGGGCCATCAGAGACTTCCAAAAGATTTAGTTCCAAATACGCGGACGGTAGACGTCATCCGGCGTTTGAAGGCTCACTCACCGAGAGACTTTGTTGAGCCAGTCGGCAAGGTCCTCCTTGAGCGGCACCAGGTGCTGCTCCTGTCGCTGCGTGACCCGCAGGTAGAACTCGTCCACATCCCTGGCCCTGTGCGCGGCGCCGCCGTTGGTCCTGGTCGCCCTGTCCTTGGCCACGTCGAGCGAGAAGTCTCCGCTGACGCGACGCCACGAGCACGACTTCATGCCGACGTCGTCGTCCGGTCGCCGCTCCTTCTGGGCCTGCCGCCAACTTGGTCCCGAACTGTCCTCTCCCGCACTGCCATCGTCCAAGACGCCCCAGAGGACGTCACGGGTGATCCAGTGTCCGCGGTCTGGATGACCGGGGCTCGAACTGCGGTCTAATGGGAGAAGGCAGAAACGAGGTATAAGTTCGGTTACCAAGACTGGGCTGAGATTACATGCAGGCAGCGTTTAAGACAGCCGCATCTTGGCCATATTTTCTCGCACATTTACACTAGCATAAATACAGATGCTGCCTGGTACAGCTGCTTTCATGTGACCTCCGCGGAAGAATGACATAGAGCTGAAACATCCGATTCGGTCGTCTTCCGAGTCTGCGATCCCCACAAGATCTGCTATCTCTCAAATTGGGCCTCAACTTCGCGTTCCATTCCTGATCACAGCTCTTTCAAAAACTGGCGGGTATACGCCAAACAAACACGAAGGACTGTGTCTGCTCATATTGTCCGCGATAGTAGAAGGTTCTATACTGAACACCCGATAATAAACGAGAATGCACTGAAACTTTCCAGAGAAGCAACAGAAGGGAAAATGAGAACGAGAGTCACGGACAAAATTAGAACGGCCGGGAGGCGCTTCAGTTTTCCCGCGTCCACCGCGAGCTTCCGACCTTCGACGACACTTCGGCGTCTCACGCGCAGCCAAAGCACAGAGGAAGGCATGAAGCGTGTTGGAAGCCTTTGAAAGACACACCTTGGCGTTTTCACCCTGGAAGTGGGTAAAGCGGGAATCAAACCATAGCCTCCTATATACTGGCGAAGCCCGGCAGATCGCCCCGAGAAGCGGCCGCCGAAATGGAAAAGGTGGAGCGGCAGACAACGGATGGAGAGGAGAGCCACGTGACTGGCGCCCAGCTGCAGGAGAAGCCGAAACACACTTCTCCCGAGTGTGTTTCGGGTCTTTGTCGGTGCAAAAGCTGTGCGCTGACGTTCACGTTCCCCGAGATGTTCTGTGCTACCGGATCCTCGCGCTCCGAATCTGCGACCGGGCACCTCATGGCTCCGTCGTCAAAATGCCAGGCTTTGTGAATATAAAGGAGACTATGATCAAACCCGCTTCATCGGCGTGGGAGCCGCGTGTGGTGTCAACATCGGCTAGGCACGCGGCAATATTGCGGTATAAGGAGGACTATGAAATTCCCCGATTGCCACAATGATTAATCGATTACTCAGTGAACAGCCGACTACTTTCTTGATATACTAATTATACATAAATACAATTTCTAGGGGTGCCATGGACATCGATTTCCGTCGCTGTCTAACTCAACGTCGAGAAATGTTTAATTGTGAGATTCCTCCGGGCCGCACTGTATTTTCGAAGTATGCCAAACCGGAATTCGTTTTTTCAGCTAAATAATAAATTTGCATAGAAGTATGTACCACCAAGGAGAATCTTACGTCAAAAATACTAACCAAACCATATCACGTTTCGAGAAATGCTCAATTGATCGAAAGTACTTAGAACTGTATACCTAGCTACTTAACGTCAGTAAAAAGGCGCATACAATTTGTCCTGTCCTTTCCTCTACTTCTGCCATCAGCCCATGACACGCGAATGTATCCCAAACCAACCCATTCTATGAAATGAGCGGGTTTCGTGAAATCAGACTGTTCCTGCATTGCTAAAGACAATCCTAGCAATCCTGCTCCTCAAACGTACTATCGTGAGCAATATGAGAGGGAACAGCGGAGCGCGTGCCGAATAGCCTCAAACCTACCCGTGGCGATACGCTGCGGCCGCTCTTGGAAATAAGGTGGAAAGAGCGGTGCGCTTTCGTCTGCTGCCGGCACCCCCGCCACTGGCAGCTTACTTTTCACGCGGTATAGTTCATCGCCAACTTACTAACGGCGATAACGTCTTGATGCCACTTGATACCACCGTGATCAAAAATGCGGTTGGCGACGATGATAACTATTGACGTTTGGATCATCTATTGGTTCTATTTTTCACGCACAACCAGTAAAAAAGAGTGATTGGGAGCGTTGTAATCTATTCCCAGATACGGTTGCGTTTTGTGTTTTCATCTCGTTGCCTTGAGCTTTCTTTTTAAAGTCCGCAAAGAAATCAATAATACGACGTATAAAAAGCGCCCTCGCAATGTTCATCGTTATCAGGTGCCGCGTGAGAGGAAAGCCAGCATGGCGGGGGTGCCGTTAGCAGACGAAAGCGCACCGCTCTCTCCTTCTTCTTTCAAGAGCTGCCGCAGCATATCGCCACGGGTAGGGTTCGAGGCTATTTGGCACGCGGTCCGCTGTTCCCTCTCATATTGCTCACGATGGTACGTACATTATACCCATAATTTCGTCGTACGCTAACAATTCTATCAGCTTCCACATTATACCGATTTCTCTCTTAAATAATTGTATATTGGTTACCAATCAATTCGTTAAAACACCATTAATCGATTAGCACCCTTAAACGTATAGTGCAGTATCAACACTCTAAATATACATCACCCTTGACTTTGTTTTATAAACGTGCCCAATCAGTATCGTTCTAGTGTCTATACTGTTCGCCATTCGGCGTCCAGCGCAACAACAAAATAAAATATGTATGAAGAAAAAAGTTATTTTCCATACATCGACGCATAGCAGCAGGCAGCGCCTGTTAGCGATTGAGGTGAAAAACGACGGCAGCTGCTTTAGCAGACGGACCAAACGCCTAAACAAAATAAGAAGCAGCGAAAAACACAGCGCTGGCCCTTGGCGCTGATAAAGTGCAGCGCCCTCCGGACAAAACTACGTAGACGACAAGGCCTTTCTCCCCTTGGCGAGCGCGATGCTCGACAAGCTTCAGCGTGATCGCCGTTTGGATCCACTAACGATGACGTCACGCGCAGGCCTTGTCTTCTAGGCTGGCAAAACCCAGACGGTTGCTTCGATCAACTCGAGACGCTCTGTTTGTTATCCCTGGACGCCTTTTTCTTGGCTCGGCGTTTTCACTTTTCGCTTCCAAAGCACACTCAGCTTCGCGCTCTTACTTTATATTTCACTTCCCGCTTCTTTAATCGGTCGCTCTTAGAAGCTCCAATGAAGTAACATAAAAACAAATACAGCAACGATGATAAAGTACCACCATCATCTGGGAGCCCTCGTTTACTTTACCATGCCTGGACCGGACTGTAAACCTCGGTCTTGAGCGCACAATTAACGATCGAGCCTTAGGCGGAAGTACCGAAAGGGTAGCACATACCACGAACGACCGATTTGTAACCAAACTGTGGGAGGGCCTCCTTCGCTCTAAGGAAAGTGCGGGTTGCTCGCGCGCCGGAAAATGAATAACTGTTCGGGAGGGTATTTAAGTCGGATAAATGTCGTTTATGTGCAGGCAACATTAGTATTCGCGCGTCCGTTCACGCCTCGGGTACGGAGTCCCCGGACATAACGACAAAACAGCTCCGTAAACTGGCAAGCGAACACAAATAAGAAGGACCAGAAACAAAATCGCAGTCCTTAACCCCAAAGAGTCGTTCGGTTTTTCAGCAACTCACTGGCTGAGGGAGAACTCTGGTTGGAATAATTAGTGGGTCAATGCTAAGCTAGCTGTCATTCTGCTCGAAATGCGTTCGAACATCGATTGAGTAGAGGCAGCCCCAGTCATTATTTGAACAGGAGTTGGGTGCTCAGACCCGCACTCTCCTTTCTCTCCCCGCGGTCACGTGACTCTCCGAAGGGGCGATGCGCGGGAGTCACGTGACATTTTCCTAACGCCGGACTGGCTAGAGTGGTTCGTAACTTCCCCCGAGAGTCTACCGTAAGGTGAAATCGAGTTTTTTCCCTCGCTCAGTCTGCTCGAATGCATTGCGGTCGAAGAGTGTAACACCCGGGGGACAGGAGCCAAGAGGTCGCATTACCGCGAGAATTACCCTTCAAAACGACGTCACTTCCGAATAACGATTCCTACGTACCGTGGCAAAACTGATCGTGTCTAATATCGGTGTTGAAGTTGTGACCCCCACAAACTTATAATACGGCATGCGTTTAGGCATACAGCAGAGGCCCATGCTAATCCGAGTTTTCCAAAATTTACTGCGCTTCTTAAACGCTACAACGTTAGCGAAGGCATCTCGTAAGAGTAAGTATACCTAATTTTACGTAATTTTTGAATTTAGAAAGAAAGAGAGGGAAGTAATGTTTAATGAAATGGAGAGGTTAGTTTGAGCACGGAAGACACTAACACTACCCATCCCGCCAAGGGCAACTCTGATCGTGGGGAAAGAAAAACTGGAATACGGACGATCAGAAAAAAAATCGAAGACGAAAGAAACCCGTAGAACAAAACGCATTTCAAAAGAAGCGAATTGCGTCTCTGTGGCGATAAGGGTGCAAGGAAGAAGTAACAAACCAGAGGAAGAACGACACGTGCAGTGCACTTTTAACTGCCTCGGAGGAGATTTGCATTTAAAAACAGGGCAGTGGCGGTTATCACCACTGCATTTCACGTACATTATATATTTTTACTCGACAGATTGCCCATCTCAACCCCCTCCCCCTCCCCCTCCCCAAAAAAGGAGGGCTTTTTTGCACTTTTATTTTAGGTCGGATCTTAGTAACCTCCTGAACCGAGCAACCCTGGAGAGACTGTCTAGCAGAAACAGTGTACGAGGGAAAAATTACTTAAACTATGACGCCAATATAAAAAAGAAAAGTTAGTTTATTTTTTATTGTTTTTTTCGTCGCGCTGCAATTCATTCGGATTAATGGAGCGACACTTTAAAACCCCGAAATCAGATAGCAGTCGTTTCGGGGACAGCGAGAAATGCGACGGGAGAGAGAGAGCAGACGACACTTCCAAAACGATCGCCGCGCTCTTATCCGTCTGCACGCCAAATTGGTACGGTCGTATCGGACGCTCCACAGAGCGTGGATCGGAGAATTGGCAGGTTACGAGAATGCCGCAAGGAAGCAACGCACTTCTCTCGGAGCAGCCCAGGTGCCTCGTTACACGTCCTCAAAGTAGGGCCAACGCTACGGACATCGCCACCGAATGCTTGGCGTGGACCAGTGATGTGATTGATTCATTTTGGGGCACCTTTTGGACCAGTCAAAAACTCATGTTGGAGCAGCAAGAAAACATTTTTGGAGCACAAACATATTCTTCACTCTTATTTATTCTAGTGCTAAAATTATGCTAAGATTCATGTGTTGGCCTGTCCAAATGAAATACAGCGCGCATCTTTGGCTTCCCACTTCTGTCTAACCAGCTAGCATCAATAGCGAAGTACATAAATTGCAAAGCTACGCATCAATGACATCTTGCAGGTAGCCATTTATGATGGTGCAAAGTCAACGTGTGGAGAATAAACGTGCCTTAAAAAATGCAGCTAAACTTAATGTTATTCCCAAGCTTTCATTCCACCGCTAAAAGGTAACCTCGCTTAGTTTTTACACGTAATAACCGTGATTCCTCAGCCCTTTCCCGATACCAAACTACGAACCGCTCCGTCAGTGGCCCATCGGAGAAAGAACGGCAACACCTTGATCTGTGCCCGTGAGGTCTGAGTCCGGCGGCATGATGGGTGCGGGTCAGGCGACAGAATGTAAAGAACTGCGACATGGTCACCAGGAAAAGTGTTCGCCATTAAGAACATGCACCACGGTTTTCCCGGTGTCGTGGAGGTCTCTGTCGTTTTGGACAGCGTGGCCAGCCATTAAGCTTTGACCTTACCTTTTTTCTTTGTCCTTTTTCGTCTCTTTCTTTTTTTTTATCGTTATATCTCTTTCTCCCCCGCCCCTTCTTTTACTGTCAATTTACAATGTCTATTTATTCATGTCTTTCTATTTCAACTGTCAGAGCCTTTCTCAGCATTTCTTTCACTTATTATAAAACGCCAGCTATAACTAGAGCTCTATGCTGTCTCTACATTCTTCCTGCCTTGTCGTTGCGCTAATTTTACCAAGATGTATAGCCAACTAGCCCACCAGATGATTTTGATATCCTCCCTTAACATTCGAAGTAGAAAAAAAAAGAACGACACCGATTAATGATGCGCGAAGCCTCTCTGCATGTCGCAGTACATCATATAAACTGACCGCAATCTTATTCTGTAAATTTTACACCCACGTCCACGTCAATCAGCATTCAAAAAATTTTACTTCTCTCTTACTTTCTTTGTTTTGTCTTGTTTTTTAATGCACGACACGCGGTGGTGCATCGTTCCCCCCTGGAGGAGTGTTTTACCCCTTATGCAATGCTGCAGCACAGCAAAGCGACGTACTCAAACTCGCAGTGTCTACTGCGCGGGAGGAACTTCTCAGCAGTGCTCCAGTGTGGACGACATGAGCACTCAACTTACTGCAATATGCAATAATTAAACCACCCAACAGGACCCCCAAAATGAAATCTGTTCCCAAACTTTCGAACACCGAGTAGTGTGCGGTACGAAGTTCATATCAAATCACTTCCTTATTTTAGGCCAGAGGTCTCCGAATTTCCTGGCTAAGGGCCGGATTGGGTATACTTGTCGCAGTCAGTGGAGGGTCGGAAAAATAAATAAGAAAATGCCAAATAAATAAACCTACATAAGTATCTAAGTACAGAAGCTTAAACTAGAGTAAAAATATTAAAAAAGAGTAAGGTGGATAAATACAAATGCTTTAATAATTTTTTATTCCATGTGTCGCTAATGATTACATTAAAGATTGTGACCCATAAAAATCACCAGAAATTAATCCGAGCCCATGGAAAATTTGGCAAATGCACACATGGCAGAAGACTAACGATGATGGTAAGATGATAACAATATGCAATAATTACGACACAGAACATTAAGCACAGATATGCATGAGAACGCGAAGGAATTTTAACGAATAGTTACACAGACATGGGGGCTAGGATACTGAGGCTGGTGATGACGATGTGTAATAAATAATATGACGTAAAACTTGCGTTCTGGTGTCTCTCATTCTTTCTCGTACCTTTGCACTTTTGGTGCGCGTCGCAGCCGCAGTTTTTACTTTTTTTTTTTTTTTTTTTTGGTAGAAGCGGGTTGCAGGCTGGTCGTCAATGAAAGATCGCGGCCATCCGCGGGCCAGCCAGAACTCCTCCGCGAATCGGGGTTTAAAGACCCCTGTTTTACGCTATTTTTATTATTCGCGCAAGCTTACCCTGGCAGTATAGCGACACCTGAACCATTATAGTTCATGCATTGGTAAAGCGAAATAATCTTTTGGTACAATGTTGGCACAAATTTCTTTTTGGAAATATGGGCCAGGATGTTGCACGGTAAGCGTTTTGAAGCGCTTGGGTGAACGCAGCAATCTCAACAGCGTGTGAACGCGGAACGTTCAAAACGACATCCACCGAGTTTCCTGTCAAAAGAGACACTTGCTCGACGATATCTCGGATATCGGCACGCAGCGGAGCGTTGCTCCAGGTATAGAGACTGCAACCCAGGGCAGTTAGGAGGCGTCTAGCGGAAGTGTGCATACGGATGAACCTTTGAAATCGCGCGCCGGCTTGCGCCCCATAGCCAGTATTTCATAAAAGCACGGGTTAACCTCCACCCAATAGACAAAACATTATAAGGTGAAGACTTTTCTTTGCGATACAGCTAAAAATTGCAACTCGTGCGGTGGAAACGTCTCTTCGTAGTCGGGTCCGCGCACCTCCAACCCCTGTGGACTTTTTCAACTTTCAAACCTGTCATTGGTCGTTAATGCCCGACATGACGGACCTGTAACCGACATCCGACAGTCCGCCACCATACGTCTAATTGGTAGCGTTTACCTAAATAATTAAAAAAACTTCTTGTTTTTTAGATTTTACCGTTATTTTATGGTAATTTGTAAGTAAAGGATGTTTTTTGCTTTCGTTTCTTCAAACACCTTATTAGAAATACCTGGAGTCGCATAACGATTGAAATTTTACGGCTTAATTTTCCCAGCCCCGTCGCAATCGCAAACAGCACCGATAAAAAAAAATTGCCGCCATTGTCGTCACTCCCTTTTCAATAAACCAATGTCAAAAAGTAGGCCTACGACATTGCTGAGACCGCGGCCTATATTCCCGCATCCATCAGACAGGAATCGGGAAAGCGGCGGTGCAGAACCGATCCAGCGCCGTCCATCAAAGAAGAGAAACAAGGTCGCTTTTACTCAGCATCACCTAAGGCCTGCACATGACGTCATCATTAGTTGATCCCCCACGCGGCAAAACACATTCGAGCTAGACGCCGCCGCAAAGAGACAGACGCGTGCGCCTCGGTGTCGCGATCCTTGGGAGAACGCTGCAAGACGCACTGGAGGCGACGCTGATGCAAGCTATATAGGCGGAGGAGCTGCCTGCTGGATCCCACTAGTGATGACGTTTGGAGAGGGAAAGGCCTCGTCTTCTATAGGCGGCTTTACTGGCCAGATAGGCGCCACCGATTTGCCGACTCTGTCTCGACCATGCATCAGATTGATCATGTTAATTTCTTCGAGTATTCTATCCGTTATCACATTGAGCCTGGTGCCACGTTCTCGTTCAAGGTCGCTAGCTCGATCGCTCTCGCGATTCCTCGAGATTCTTCCGAGCAGGGAGATAGGTACGTTCAAGTTTACGAGCGAAGATGACGTCAACCGGCGCGTTTCGGACGAGGGGTCGGAATCTAGCATGTAACCATGGCGGCGCTGCCGTCCCCGCCGGGACACTGACACATGCGACTAAAAGTAGCCCGCATTCTTGCGGTAAAAAAACGCAACGAAAACAACATTACCCTACGGCGCAGCCAGCATCATGTGTGGCGTCAAACCACATCGTTTAATAGCCGTCGTTGGTGGCGTGCCATCTGGGGCCGTTTCTAGACTTTTCTTTTTCACGCTATTGGGGCGGCTGCAAAACTATATATCGTGAAACTTCGTTGTCGGAGGTCTATGGCCGATTTCCTGTCACGGTCGCCATGTTCGATTCTGCCGTATAGTTTGGATGGACCATGAAGAGCAACGCAAAAAATCCCCCAAAAATCTCCAATAAAAAAATAAATAATGATAATAGTCGGGAGGCATATACCCCTTGATTTCTAGAGCATTGCGTCACATTGTAGATATATAGCGATTGAATGTCTTCCCTTCGACCCTGCTACGTCAAAATTAAGAATGGCGACAATCACGGAAATGAACATTTTTATACGTGCACGACGCAAAAGTGTTTGTGCGAGCACGGCAGAGGTTTTCCAGATTTTGCCTAAAGCATGGGACTGGTGGCGAACTGAACCATTTAAGTCACCGTCTGGTACGCTAGTTCTTCCAAGAATCAACAGCATCTTCCTCGCAGTGTGAGGCCTAAAAAGTGAAAAAAGGCCCATCGTACATTTGTGCTAACCAGGATGATAAAAAAATATATCATAATTTCTTTGAATTTTTTTTTATTTTATAGATCAGATAAATTTGATTTAAATCAGACTTATTTTATTTAATTCAAATTTATTTCATTTAAGTTTAAATTTATTTAAATCACTGTAGCTAAAATAGCATATTTATCATTATATATATTTCTAAACATATGGCAGACTGATTGATTAACTCTTCCGATCACTGATAATTAATATGCATAATAAAGAATTACTCTAAATTTACGGTAAAGTTTAGCAACTTCTTTTATGTAGCCCCTTCATACTAGAGCAAACACAGCGGGATTCTTTTAGTTTGCCTAAAACTACAGTTCTTTTTATTCCACGTTATAACTTGCTTGCAATATTTCTAGTCTGTATTTTTTTATTTCGCTTTATGACTTGCGATAGGGCGTTAGGTAAGGACGAACCAAATAGAAGATAGAAAGAAAGCTCCGATGCTACGATTGGCTCAGAACTGCTTTCTACTCGCGTTGAGCCTGATATAAATATTTCTTGTTTAATGATTGTATGATATTAATACAACACAAATGCACACAGAAAGCATCAAATGACAGACAAACGGCAAATAAAAATTATTTTCGGGATTATCTTTTTGGAAAAGGTTTGATTTATATCCTCGCAGCAAAGCTGGTCCGCTTTAAACCATTCTTACTGACCGCCCTGGCTGCTAACTGGCCTCGCGCTCTTATCAAACACGCTTCTCGGTTAATCCAGCTTTACGAAGCACCGCGCGCAACTTGCGATGTGGAAGTGCGTGTTCCCATAACAATGTTCCCATCGTTTTTGTATGTTTGTCCACTGCTTCTCTATCCGAGCTTTTCCGTCTCTCGTCTATGGCCCCCCCCCCCTTCCCCCGAAATTTTCCATTTTGCTGGGGCCTCCTCTCCCCCTCCCCCTCATACAGCATCCTGTCATGGGCGGGATGCTCGCAAGTGTGTGTGAACGGGCCTTGGGGTGCCCGTAGCGGTACACGCCAAAACCAGTAGCGCACGCGCCTATCGGAACCGAGCATCTCCCTCATTAAATTTCTATGTGACGGACAGTTCGTCGATATCGGATGACGCCGCCATACGGAGTGTTGCTTCGCCGGCACACGCACCTAACAAGGGTGCGAAACACGAAAAGCGAGAAACAAAACCGCAAATTGAGAAGACAAAAAAGAAGAAGAGATGTGGGAAGCACGCTACGATTTGACCCGCTTTCGTGGCTCCAGATCCAGAGCGAGATATTAAGAGAAAAGAACAACACCACCGCCGATGATGTGGAAGTAATGATTTCGGCGCCTCCTCAGAGAGCGCACCGCGAGAAGTGAAACAAAGAAACAAGCCTCGCCAACCTGAGACACAACGCCGGGCTGCCGCCGCGCCGTGACCAAGAGAAGACTACAGCGAGCAACTCATTCCACCTCTCTTTCCGTCTCCTTTCCATTTCTCCGTTTCTGTGCGCGTTCCCAGCCCAAATAGACGTCGCGTCGAACCGGAGTCAGGCGTATGCGTATCGTGTAGCGAGGAAATGGGCATCGCCGAGATCTCGACAGCGAATACCGATCATGTATGAAATAGACAAATAAAATTTCCCCGCTCAATTTAGCGGGGAACTTGACGTCAGGCGACCTAAATTCAGTTTCCCCGCTAAATTTAGCGGGAAAATGAAGTCATGACTTCGTGTCACGTCACCCATGAACAAAGTTAGCGGCAGGGAGGAGGAGGAAGGAGGAAAGCAGAAGGAGGAGGGGCCCTCCTCCTTCTGCTCAAGAGCTGCGCGCTAGTTTCGCATTACAAAAATTCTTAAACGTTTTTTTTCTTTTTTTTTTCTGGGCGGGGGGGGGGGGCCTTTAGAACAAAAATGGCGCATCGTTGTGTTTTGTGCGTTCGCTGGTTCATTTTGTCGCGCGATTCTTGCTTCCACGCGTGACAGAAACTGCAGAAACTTTGTCCGGGTGACGCGACGCAGGTTCCGGTACTCCTCCGGGTCCGCGTCAAGAATCTTCCGTCAAAACTCGTTCAGCACGCCGCGATAATTCTTGCACGTCCGATCAGCCTTCCACCGAGGCTAGACCTTTCTTTTGGCTGCAATGTGCTTGAGTCGTTATGCACAAGCGCGGAGTGTGTGAAGGCACCTCAAAACGCCCGTCCGCGAACCCAAAACTCCGTCGCTTTTACGCCGAAGCCAATTCTCAGAGCAGGACCCATGCCTGTACTCACTGTCATGCCTTGGGTTACTATAGTGGCTAGTGGCGCTTATCGCGAAGCCAAACACGGTCTTGCAGTCTCGATTTGCACGTAACAGTGGCGAACGATTCTTTATCGAGGTAGCAAACGTCGATTTCTCTCTTGGACAACCGTGCCACGGTGCGATGTTGGAGTTTCGTGGCACTCTGGGGTGGCCAACAGGTTCGGTCGGTCCTCGCTGGCGTCTGCTCGTCGTCTCCCTCGTGTAGGTGCGCTTGGGAGACGGACGAACCGCGGACATGTCGTCACGTTATCAATCCGTCCGCGGATAAGACCGTCGTGTGAATCGGCTATTGCTGTGCCTCGGCGGTGGCACAACGTACGCGACAACGTAAACACCAGGCAGCGACGATGCCGTTTGCGGTTAACCGTCGACCCTCGAGAGGATAAGATTGGTCCTTTCAAGACAACAGTATGGACTGTGTACCCGGCGATCGAAGTGAGCTGTGGCGGCTGTATCCGAAACCGCCGACACCCGTGGAGAACAGAACTGACTCTCCGAACCGAACAGTATGCGGAATGTTGCGAGGTTGGAATTCCCGCCCTTCGCCGAGTCGGAACCCTGCATGCGCTACATGCTAGGGAATTTCGTCGAGAATCAGCGTAGCGACAGCAACGATTACGGCCTCATTTTTCTTCCTTTCTTTTTGTTTCACGACGAGTGTCACCAATTGTCGAAGACTGGGCTAGTCGTCGGAAAAACAATCAGTGTGTTGGTGAACACAATTTGACGTTTTAGTGTTAGTGAGGAAAGGCCGGCAACAAGCGGCTGGGAAAATTGCGGCCGACGGAGCTCTCGAATGCGTGGACCCGAATAGCCCCATTTACCGAAAACGGGCGAAAACGGGCCCCATTTTTCCCAATCCAATTTCAGAAAATAATTTATAACTTTCGAATGAAATAACGGTCACAATTGAATACGAGCGTGTTGGTTAATGGATACAAACTGAAAGTATAAAACAGCAAGGACGTGGACGGGAACAGGACATCTTTCAGATGTCCTGGTTCCCGTCCTCGTCCTCGCTGTTTTTATACTTTCAAGTTTGTATCCAAATAACGGTCAGTTCTGAAACTTTGGCAACTGGTACTTACCGCTAGCGCTACATTTGGGCGGAGAATGAGCGTTCGTCGATGCGTAGTTTATGCTTGCTGTAAACAAAAAACCCGCAGTTGTTTCTTTTTTTATGGCGGGACATTTTGTTTGTGAAACTTGAGCGTTCTGTGTGCCCTTACATGTTTCCTGAGCCTGACGTCAAAAACACGAGTTGGAAGGTGCCTTACTGTTTCCAGGAAGCCAGCCCTGCGATACAGCACTGCTGTATCGCTGTCGCAGGGCATTGCGTGACACGCAGGCTACTCCGGATCTTGCCGAAATATTAAGTTCTGTCCACATAAAGAAAAAAGAAAAGCTTACCCCACTCGCGCCTGTCACGAACAGTACTACATTGCTCGGAGCATTTTCTCCGGCGAATGAAGGAAGATCTCCACATTGCGCGTGTGTCCCATGATGCAGTACACATGTCACGTCGAGATTTTCGACTTGAATCCATTTCACCTGGAGTTGAAACGCAGGCGAAAGTCACACGCGCCAGCTCGCAGCTCTGGGGCCTGCAAGCATACGTCTACCGCTTTTGAAACCAAGGAAATGGAGGGATAGACGCTTGAAAAGAGGGACGACGCTAAAGAAGTGCAGCGACATATTTACTTTATGCGAACTATAGAAATACAATAGATGACGTCACGCCCTGTACATAAGGTAAACAGATATTGGAACATTGGGTATTCGTTAAGTTTATTTTCCTATTTAAAAACCATAACTAGTTGCTTCGTGAAAATTAAAAACAAAAAACGCGACTACCGCAAGTTCATGTGAACTTTCGGGGTATGCATTCAACATGGCAGCGGTGCTCCATCGAAGCCTCAAGATTCCCCACCAAACGCTTTGAGATGGTTAGCATTCTCCACGGTCATTTAGGGAAGGTCTTCAGTCAACCCAAGACAGCAAGCCTGACTGAGACTTCACGCCAACGCGATTTTTCGAGCCAACGGGAATGTCTGACGGAATGTCTCAAGTTAACGGGAGTCTTCTAAGCTAACAGGAGTCCTTCAAGCTAACAGGAGTCTTCAAGCTAACATGAGTATTCAAGCTAACATGAGTCTTCAAAAGCTAACCAGGAGTCTTCAAGCTAACAGGAGCCTTCAAGCTGTCAGGAGTCTTCAAGCTGTCAGGAGTCTTCAAGCTGTCAGGAGTCTTCTCAAGCTGTCAGGAGTCTTCAAGCTGTCAGGAGTCAACAAGCTGTAAGGGAGTAGTCAAGCTAACAAGAGTCTCCAAGCTAACAAGAGTCTTCAAGCTAAAAGGAATCTTCAAGCTAAAAACGAGTATGCAATTGATCCCCAGACTTCAGGCCAAACTAAGGCAACAAGCCAACCCAAATCTTGGAGCCAACACGAGCCTTCGAGCCAACTTCAGGCTTCTAACCAGTCCTTGGGAAGGCTACTAAACGACACGAAACAACTATATTAAGCTATAGACCCTTCATCAACAGCTTCACACTTTGGCCTTCACGCGACGAAATAATTAGTGACACACAGACGAATTTGGCAGAAAGATCCCTGGACATCCTGGCGTTCGGCACGTCGGTGCTGTGACGAGACCACGCGTAAAACCGCTTAAGACGCCACTCCCTCTTAAATTGTCACAAACAGCCGATTTGTGTATGTTACACTACAAGCGAAGACGCCTTTTATCACGTGACAGGCACGCTAACTAGATAATAAAAAGGCGGTGCACGCTAAAACGGCGTAGGGCCTGTCCCCACTACCACGACAAACCCCGACGTTTGTTCGCCAACGAGTTTCGTAAGACCAAACAATCTTCCACAGAACCGACCGTTGACAAACATGTTTGTGTGTCCACGTGCATACAGCAAGTTAGTGATACTTAAGGGTAAAAAAAAGACAGATTGCTAAAGAACTGCATCTAACACGTCTGCGTGCTGTGTATGGAGTCTGCCGCTCTGGTTGGACCTGTCTTTCGCGGGAATTCCCGCGTGAAAGTTTCCCGCGATTTCAAGACTTCCCGCGAGAAAGTGTACCACGAGAAGCTGAGAACGAGAGATCAGAGAAACGATCAAATCCTTCCCAGACGCGTTCCTCACGAGGAACGTTTAATTCAGCCTGAGTACGACAGCCGCGTAACCCAGTTTCGAAAGGGAACTCTCCATTGCTTAATTTCGCTTCGCAGGTATTTCTTTTTACCGCCCATGGGACAGCTCGTCAGACACGGATGATGACTGATATGAGAAGTTCGTGCTGACTACAAAGCTCTTCCACGCTCCCAAAATTAACACCGGGATAAAAATGCAAATAATTTTTTTTGTTTACACACACACACACACACACACACACACACACACACACACACACACACACACACACACACACACGCACACACACACACACACACAGATTTATAATATATGTAACACCAAATATGCAGATGAATGAACCGTACATGATAGAATGAATCAAAGTAACAATGTTTGGATTTACAATGCAGGGAATCGAAGTACTACGAAACCGCCGAAAGTCAAAATATTTGGCAGAGCCAGGATTTGAACTCTGGGCCTCCCAATGTCCGGTCGGGTGTGCTGACCACTCCACCTTGACTTACTTGGCGTTTCCTCTCTGTTTTATCAATGCACAAGAAACGAAATGTATCCAATCAGAGGTGTTCTGGAAACACACATCGCCGCGTGGAACGCGGTACGAAGCTTGCTGGCACGTGGTACGTGCCCGTTATGCTCCAGTGGAGACCACGTGCAATGATAAAAAGTTGCCGTTATATATTTATACCGTAAAATCCCGAGAGATGCCCTTTCCCGAAAAATGGTCCACCCCTATATTTGGATTGATTTTCTATATTTATTTTTTAAACACCAAAATATAGCCCACTCGTAGTAATAGTAGTGTTGGGATCAATGATGGCCTCGGCGTAAATGCGGCTAGTTGGCCATAGCGCGGGACATAAGCGAACGTTGCTGACTGGGAAGTACAGTCATTTTTGCTTCGCTGCCCCTCGCCACAATAAGCTTGGAAAGGAGACGACCTAAAAATAGATTTTTTTTTTACTTTTTTTTTTGCTTGTACACTGAAAGTTAGCTTACTCCATATTTATTTTCAGCCTATTTGCTCTTGATCGTAGGTGGGCTATCCTCTCGGGATTTTACGATCTCTCTCTCTCTCTCTCTCATATATATATATATATATATATATATATATATATATATATATATATATATATATATATATATATATATATATATATATATATATATATATATATAACAGCAACATATACTTCTGACACTTGGTCGACATGACCGAACGTTGCATCCAGGTGGGGCAGTGAATTGTATCGATTGAAACAGTCGATACAATACAATACAATACGGTCGCAGCCGGACGCCGAGGCAGCACTCGTCCCTGGCCATTGGACGATCGAGCAAATAATTGAATCCAGTGCACGGGCCGTGTGTTGGGTAAACACAGAGCTCGGAAGGAAAACAAGCTCAACTATAGTTCAATCTCCTCGCCAATAGTCACTTTAAAAAGGTACTCCAACGTTATGCAATCAATTTGCACTTGCTGAATACCCGGTCCTTAGTCTTCACGGCACGCTGTTTATTGTCTCAAAATTAAAAATAGCTATTGAGAAAACCGTACATGAAGATGATACCGAAACCAACGTTCAAATTTCCGCGCGCTCTCCGGTGTTGTGACGTCACGAATGGTACAGACTTTCCGGTCGCGCAGGTAGTCTTAAACAGACTATGCCCAGCGTTTTTTTCGTGCGCCTCAGCGAATGAGCTTCCAAACGTTCTTTTCCCGCCATCAAACGTCTTGTAGTAACCAGAGTAAGAACGTGCTTTACAGCCCACTTTGTACCACTTCAGTCGTCACACTTCAGCGTTGCCAGTAGGGACTCTCTGTCTGAGAAACACGGTAAGAACGAAATTCAAAAATTCAACAATTTCGCGATTTTTTTTTTTCGCGCAATACTTGGGGGACAGGTACATCCGTGTCTATCGGTGTGTTCAGCCAATTTGGAGGCAAATCAGCCATAATAAAATAATCGCTGTAGTACCCTTTAAGAAACGCAGGCGTCGTGGATCCCGAGCATCTTCCCTCCGCAGTCAATTAGATTTCGTCGATAACAAAGCCTAACAACGAAGCATTTCTGCGTTCGTTACACCGTCTGTGACTGTCGAAAAGCAAACAAAATGGGGTATACGATTGCGTCAACGTTGTGCTTCAATCATGCATGGCGCTGGCGGGGCTCGCTTTCGAGTCCGAACACAAGCTAAGCGCTAGAAGCAAACAAACAAAGCAAACTCCTCAACGAGACACAACCTAACTAGTTTGCCAAAACGATCAAACATACTCTCGGATCTATCGTGCTCAAGTAACGCGATCCCTTCGAACCTGCGGAACGAGTAACGAGTTTAGCGCGCTCGTTTGCTCCAAGAACGTGCACACGTTGTTCGAGGGTTTAATGGGGCCAGCTCACTCGGTACACTATTCGAACGGAGAAGAGCGACTTTCCCGCGTCGTCTCCATAAATCAAAGTGGGAAAAGACGCCCGTGGTGAACCTCATCACGATCCCGCATCAGCATGCATCCCAAGGAGCGTCCCAGCAAACGCCCGAGATTAACGCGACTGTCTGCGCGGAGCTGGAGACGCGCGAGAAAAACAGAAAGAAGCGGCAGCTTTCGCGGTAGCGCAAAAAAGGGGTACGAAACTGGGTCTCGCCGTGGCTAAATCAATAACCGAAGCCGACGGGAAACAAGAGGATAGACCCGAGACGCGTCGGTGCATCGGGTAAATACAGGAATGCTAATGTACGAGGCACGCTCTCGGAGGACGTGCGGAGAGATTGGGAGCGGACTTGGCGGGCGCCCCAGGCAAAGACGGGCGGGAGGTGCGGTCGGAGCACCACGGGAGACGACTGCGCATGCGCGATGCCCACCGGTGTTCCGAGTCACGTGATCGAACGTGCGCGACGAGACGCGTCGCCGCATGTGACCGACGTTTGGTGAAAAACAAACTCGCGTCTCCCACGTGCGGGCACTGCGCATGGCGTCCAAACCTGATTAAAGCCGAGCGTCTGCGGACAGCAGCGCCACCGTATCACGCCAGTGACTACAGAGCCAGTAAATAAGCTGCGCTATCCGCCCTTCTCGTGAGCGCCGCCATCTTGGCCCGAGCTGTTTCTGGAGGATGAAGAACCGCTTCGTGTCATTTCGGACCAAGCTTCAGATAACCGGCACCAAAGATCTCAAGCATGACGCATTACCGTAAGACACTCGTTTAACTACGGCAACTATACGACGTTAATACGGCGACGTGACGGCTGTCACACGCAATATCAGACTGCGCGTGGCCGTCCCTGACACGGGTATACCAGCGCGTATGATAAGACCGTTTCGCTCGCCACACTGACTCAAACGGACGCGCTGACGTCATCTCTAAAGAACCTGCTCCATCGACTCGGAGGGCATCATTAACCCGCCAGAAAGCGTTGCCGAATCACGAGGAGAAATAATCTAGCATTGCGCGGAAAGAAACGACGCGAGAAAAAGAGAAACCAAAAAATTCGCTTTCTTTGTCTCGGGGCACGAGACGAACGGAACATATTAGGGATGGCCCATAGTTTATAAATAGGCTTCCGCGTTTTCGGTGCGTGCCGATAAACTCTGAAAAATACACCCAACCCCCCAGCAGGTTTTACCAAACTGGGAGAAAAGCGAGAAACACCGAATCGGAGCTGTCGTTGAACACGAAAAAAAACACCGAGGGTAGTGAGCATAAAGTTTCATCTACAGCTTCATTTTGTGTCGAGCCAGCAAACAGACCACCCTGGATTCTGCCCTGCTTGTTTCTTCGGGGAACCACGCACCTTATCTGGTGTCCTTCTCTCGTCGGCACGTTCTGCAAGTATCCTGATCACGCGCATGTTTACCGGAGGTCGGGATCTCCACGGCCCTGTCCTGCTTTTGTTCCGACATAAACCCCGATAAACGCCGATTTCTTTCTTTTTTTTCCGACAATGAAGGCAGACTTTGGACGAATCACTGAATGTGTTAAAATAATAAATAAATAAATCCCCCAAATCAAACATAAATAAACCCCGAAAACTACGGAACTGGTAATTCATTAAAGCAAGTTGGTTTTCCCACCTGGCCCGTGGGTGAAATGCGCCCACGCAAGATGTGCTTTTTTCTTCTTTTTTTCAAGAGCAGAAGCATACGCACAAGCGGGGACAGTGACGTGCATGACGCTACCATCTTGGCATCACGACAAGCACACTATATTCGCCCCCTTGTAAGGAGTTCCGCTAGAGAGCTCACCTGTACAAACCGCATAAGTTGTAACTTTCACGGCTTTTTTAAAACCAATATGTTAAGCTTAGAAGAACACACGCCGTATGTATATATATATATATATATATGTGTGTGTGTGATGGGAGCGCTAATAAGGCGTGCTAACAAAGACAGGACCAGCTGGGCACAAACCTGGCGGCCCACTGGAATGGCGCAACGACCCAAACAAGTCGCACGCAGGCTGCAAGACGAGGGGGAGTGCTCACACAGTGTGCCTAGATTTCAGAGTGTTCACCACAGCCGCTCGACCGGGATTCACCGTGATTCGTGTTTGCAATGCGAGGAGGCGACAGACGTCGATCGTCCGCAAGCGTCTCGGCCTCTCCGTCCGCTTTCCTGCCCGTCACCCGACAACGCAACGCACGCGCACTTGCGACCAATCTGCCCGAAAGGCGGTTCGTCATTAAGTGGTAAACGTTCTAGGGAGTTTCAGTATAATAACAATACCTTAATTTTCACTAGATTGTGATGGGGGGGACCCGAGGAAAGAACCTGTAATGCACAGCTTGACAAGCTCTCGGGTGTCTACAATGGTCAGACAGCAAGTGGAAAACAATGCACAAAAAAAAGGATTATATATATACAAATTAAAGTAAGGCTAAAAAAAAAAAAGTTGTACGGTTTAGAAAGACGCGCAACGCTAAACGCAAAATCGTGTACAAAAAGACAACCTCGAGTCTTTAAACGGTATACCGTCCAGATGCACACTGTTTAGACGAAAACTGTTTAATAAATGTGCTAGTGTGAAATTTAGCATTTGAGAGTCGTAATTTGTTCGCACAGTGGCCATGCTTCATTTCTCAGCGTTACTCACTCCCGAGTTGCCGTCTCTGTGAAATCTAGGCTCTCCTTGCCAAGGCAAACAGCGAGAAGAGCGAAGAAAAGCGGACGGCCCGCATGTATAGAGACGCGGTCATGCGAATTCAGCCGTGACAGCGCGAGCCAGCGCGGACTCCGCCGCGGTGCCGTACTCCCCCCGTGTTCCGACCAAGAAAAGCAACGCTAACGAGAGTAAATGGTTGCCACCAATCAGAAGAAAGGAGAGGAGGACACTGCCGGAAATTGCCGTTCCCTTCGGGTTTGACGGGCTCTTCCACGGGACGTTCCACGGGACGGTGTCAAACCACGCCCACCGACAACCGATCCCGATGTGCTTCGATAAAAAAAGACTCCGTGGGTATACAAAAAAGGCGACACCGTTGGCGCGAACACGACATGGGCCTTCTTAGGCATTTTAGTTGCATATATAGGCGGGCACCAAATTCCAGAGCTTAGGTTAGGTAGGTTAGGTTAGGTCGACAGCCTTTCCATTCTAGAACAAAAATAAACAGAGAAAAATCTGGCGATCGCTCGTTCGCGTTAATGTTGTAGCGCCATGTACGTACATATGGTTTCCAGTCCGCATTTACCGGAAAACCAGATATAATTGGGGAGTATTTGAAGACCTTTTAAAGCTCCTCAAAGTTATGATTTCGTTAACCCTTTGATTTTCTCCTGGTGTATTTCACCTTCCAGCACTCGCAAACGCTAAACACTGATGCCTGCCAAAACAATAATTAAAAAAACCAAGGAAAACGCAAGTGAGACAGTTATAAAACAACAACAGCAAAAAAACTTGCACCGTTTCGCTAGTCTTCGTTTAATGTGTTGACATCACCCATCAATCAACGAGAACTAACGCTCAAACCATACGACGTAGTGGTCGACAGATTTCAAAACGGTCGAAAGGCGGGTAACAGGTAAAGAAACACCACTCCCTTTGCGAGACCGCATGCCACTATACCAAGACAGCAGGTAACAAGATCCCGAGTGATCAACTGAAAAAAGCAGGAATACGAAGTAAAAGACCAAACACAAAGGCGGACACGGAGAAAAGCACCGAAAAAGAGACACACAGACACAAAATGACAAAGAAGGTAAAGTTACGAGAATATTTAAAAAAAAAAAGCGAGTTGGGGAAAAAGAAAACAGCCCGTAACGTTTCCGTAATAGTTACAGCAAGAGCGATCTGCCCGCGAACCACGTAATGCGCACAGGCAAAAGAGCAGCAGAGAAACGTACAAAGTAAAAACAAACTAAAAAAACACAAAACAAAAAAGCCCGAACGAGAGGTCCTCTCTCTAAGTCGCGTATATTCCGGCAAATGTTTCCTGAAAAAGCGCTCATCCAAGAAACGCGAGCATCTTTTCCTTCTCTCCGTCTCTCTTCGGAGCAAGAAAACAGTCCCAAAGCACAACAACCGGAAAACGCAGAAACAGGCATAAAAAGATTAATGCGACGCAACCCCCTCTCTGCATCTTCCGAGCGCTCTGACCCGTGAGAATCTCGGTAGAGTCGAGAGCGGGCGCCGTGGCTTCCTGCCCGCTTCACGGTCAGCCCGGCCTGTTCGTCCCTGTCGCGTCTTGACGACTGACTCCACTACGGCCTTAAAATTTGCTTATGCAACCCGTTTATTACACCGTCGCTCTAAGGTCAACCTTAGCGGCGTAAGAGCCTCGTAGACCCCTAAAGACCGTTTTCTTGTTTTGTTTTTCTTCTCACGTGGCAGTTTTTTTTTTTTTTTCAGGGGGGGCGGGGGAAGAGGCCGATATGCTTGAGCAAAAGCTTTGCCCTGGTTCATGTGTAACCCCACCGAGAGGTGACCTGTTGTGGATAGCGTCCGTGCCAGGCCTCTCTATTTCTGACCTGAAATAGGAGTTTGGAGATTATTTTTTTTTCTTTATTTCAACGAACGTTTTGATTGTAGTTGTCTTTAAAACTCCATGTTGAAACAACATCTATACTCAATGCCACCCTAAAAAAAACTAAAAAAAGAAGGGTTTTGCAGTTTTTATGTGGTGCGTGAAGTAGCTCTCCAGGTTCGTTCACACAATTGCGTCGACTGCGTTGCGCAGCGTTCCGTTGTGCAGCACAGCGCATCCCCATTAGCTCGTCGTAAGGGTCGCCATAGCAGCAGTTCGACGCAAGCAGTCTTAACGCAGTGAAACGCAAATGTGTGAACGAGCCTTTAAATAATTAAGTAGTCAGGAAAAAAAATCGTTCTTGTTGTGCCTTAAATCTGTCCTTTGATAGCCATACAATATTTTATCTTAAATGCACATACAGGGTGTCACAAAAAAAATAATTTACAGTTTTTTTTTTATTTACCAAAAATAAACTAGGCATTGCCGAACGCTCATTTTCCGCCCAAAGGTAGCGCTAGAGGTCACAACCAGATGCCAAAGTTCCAGCCCGATCCGATTCCTTGTTTAAAAGTTATAAGTGATTTTCTGAAAAGATCAACGGGAAAATGGAACCCATTTTTGCCCGTTTCCGGTTTCTGGCGCCATAGAGCCCCATGTATTCAAAAACTCCGTCGGCCGCCATTTTCCCATTGAACTTTTCAGAAAATCACTTATAAGTTATAACTTTTGAATAAGGTATCGGATCGGGCTGAAACTTTGGCATCTGGCTGTGACCGGCCAAACGATTATGTTCAAAATGTAAGCCTGACAAGGTTCTGGAGCAGTCAACGGAACTGTGATTCAAGGTTTGAGTGCTTTATGGTGTTTGTGTTTCGTTTCTTATGTGTGTTTGTGAGATGTATGTAGTGCGTTCGAATACCACCGGAAAGCCATTTTCTAACAACATTAAAACATAAAAAAAATATTAAAAATTTGAGTGTCGTTTGTTTTAAGTTATTTTGCGGCAGCCAATTTGGAGCAGAACGAAAAGCCGTAGTAAGCCTCCAAACCTGTTGGAAAAATAGGTAAGCTGTAAAGCTTTCCTTTCTTTCTAAACGGCTGTAGTTTTCTTAATTGAAAAGCTGTAGCATTTTAATTGAAAAGCAACAGAAAACGCATCTTAGAGGCGACAGAAAGTCTTTTGACTTTTTTTTATTAAAAAGTAGGCCAATATTCAAAGGAAAGTCAACAGAAAAGCTAGAGAAAGCCACATGAAAAGCAGCTGAAATTTCGTATCCCCTGATGACCTTTTTTTTTAACAGCCTTTCAACAAAAAAGCACCACAATTTTCTGTAAGGGTTGCCTCGTAAAACATAGTACTAGCAACGTGACCTTTCTTTCTTTTTTTCTCGTCCTTCGAAAGATAAAAAGGAAACATTGTTATCTCGCATGCGACAAGGACCGCGTGAGAGAAACTAGAATAAACACGCACGCAAGTGTAAAGCGCGAGAAAAAAAAGACGCGGCGTCCCATTGCTTGGCGGTCAACAGGCTAGGTAGGGTATACGACAGCTCCCAGCCGACCTCGTCACAAAGGAATCGTGTAGCCGCACGTGACACAGCCGAGGCCCCGAATCAGAAGACGAGAGGAACCCAAGAATCAAAGGTGCAGCCAGGCGGGAAGAACGATTAAAATGCCAAACATCTCGGCACGCGGCAGAAATAAAGAAAGAGGATTCAACGAGCCGTCCCACAATCCACGCAAAACGTGGGAGATCGCGGAGGTCTTTGAAGTGCTACACACAAACTTGTAGCAGTCCCTCCTCCTCCTCTCAGTGGAACAACGTGCTCGCCGCGAATCCAGGTCGCGCTGGTTGCTTCATCAGGGAACAACACCGTTGCCGCCGCCGCGGAGGACCCAGAAATAACGGCTGGTGTATAGCGTTGAGAAGACGTGGTCCCTCCCGCACGCACCTCCGAGAAGAAACAGCGCATCGCCGAGTGTAACCTGTCGCTCGAAACGCGTCGTGCATACCAGTGGACGTCTCCAATGCTGGTCAGACAGGAGGTTCGACGTCGAACGTTCAAACTGGTTCGGCGCTTTCGCCAATATTCCACCGAGTTTGACCTCCCGAACATTTTTAGGAGATCGTTCCGATAATTCCGATAACGATACTCCGCCAACGCCTTATCCCAATGATCTACTAAAACTCTACCGTTTCGCCCGACTTCTAAGAAACTTTCAACTTAAAAAAAGAAGGATCGACACGGTAGTTCGCTTTTCATGTTTACGAAAGGATTCCAAATGTTCGCACAATACAAAACCAAGCATATAAATAGAGCCTTTTCAAAAGTGCCCGTCACTTTCCCCTTAGGCGCGGTACTGCGGAAGCCACAGGCGGGAGAGGGGGGGGGGGGGGGAATTTTTGTCCGAATTTCGGAGAACAGGCTAACCGGCGCGACGTGCATGTAACACAAGGATGGTCCGAGCCTTTCCCTGAACTGTGGACTCAGTGGACAAAGAATGGCGACGGCCAATGTTGCCCGATGAGCTTTTGAAAAGGATACATCGACAGAATCGAGATAGTTGAAAAACAAAATTGCCACAGTGACATATATAACTCGGTAATATTCCCAATTGATTAAAATATAGGACTGGTGCGCGGGCTCGCTGGAGAAGCCAATGGGCCACATTTATCCGGGGGCCGCCGATGCATCGAGGGAGGCTCGCATCGGCGCGTGATCGTCTGCTGTTCGTATACCAGCGAGTCGGGGGTCTTCTTTGGTTGGACGCATTTGCCCTCCGACGCGTGTCCAAGGAAGGAACAGAAGCAGGGAACGGAGGCGGAAGAGGGCACGCGTAATAACAGCTCCCATGATCGTAGAGAAGAAAACAAACGGGACACCAAAGTCAACAAAGCAATTTCGGGGTTATCATTACGAGCTGCCCGCGAGAGATCGCGAGCAGCTATCGCAGCAACGCTACTTCGTAAAACGCGGATTACTGCCCCAAACAAAATGAATACATAAAGTCCGTTCTAAAATTGAGTTGCTTCAAGCTCGTGGAATGACTTCGATAGACCACGAATTCTAGGGAAACCAGCTCGATATTCCCGGCGAATCAATAAAATAATAATTGGGAAAAAAAAGAGTAGCCTACAGGTATACAGAAAGGCGAACAATACGCAAATATCGTCCATCGACATGATCAACGTGCACTTCATAGTCGGCAGCAGGTTAAGATTAAAGTCGAAGCTGAGCAGAGCGAACGCCTGAGAGGAGGCGACCTTTCTCTCTGCAGCGTTCGCCTTTGTTAAAAAGGAGAGAGGTGGGAGGAGCTTCCACTTTACTTTTAACGTCACCAACTGTATAAGTAACTTTTGTTTTTTCGCAACCTTAATTAGTTATAAAGTTAAACGGACATGCATCATTGTGCACAACTGCTCGGGCCGCCATTTTGCCTTGCTGACGAGAAGTACCGGTTGTTTGTTTGCCCGATGCCATTCGGTAGGGCTGCTACCGAAATTCTTCTTCTAAATTCCCCGACTTCTTCAGTTGTCGCCGAATATTGCGATGACATTTTCCAATCATTACAAATGGAGGAAAATGTGGAGAGTGCTGCTAAAGGACTACACCGCCCTTATTTCTTTTCTGTTGATTTGCCTAACAGTTTCCACCACGCATCAATATATGTCGCCGCAGTAGTAAGTAGCTGAAAATCTTACGTCAAAATAACTTGCTTTCGTGAAGTTTATACAATTTCAGCTTTCACTCCTCACCGTTCCTTTTTTTATTATTACTTTTTTTATAACTAAACATATGTGTACTGGCATATCCGCATGTAAACAAATGCAACTGGAAGTAACGCAGTACAAAGGTAAGCACAGCTTGCACACGTGATTGGACGGAAGAACCGTCGGAAAAATAGTCAACCGATGGGTATGCCGTTCGTGCTTGTCAGAGGATGGTGTTGCAGCGGCTGGTCCCATTGAATCTGCTTAATCGGGTGATGGCTTCCGCTGCCTACAGTGTCGCCTCGGGGAAGCCGTTACTCTGCGCGAAGGCCACCTACGCCATCGTACGCCTCATTGAGCTTCACCGCGCCACTCTCATCGGTGTTTTTTTGCCGGGCTTAGCCAACTTGTTGACGATTTCCTTAACAATTACCGGATTTTTCCAGATGCTCTGACATTTTCTGATAACCCCTGAGTACACCCCGTTAAGAAAAATGCAGGTCGGAAAGTCTTTTCTTTTTTAATACTTACTTTAAGATATAAAGTTTTGTATTTTCTCTTTTAAAAACAGATTTCAGTTTTAACTTAGCTTCTATAGTTTTGTGTTCAGAGACAGAAACAAGTACATAGAAAGGGTTTATTTGTGCGGACACCGAGGTACACTATTTCTTTCATAACGAGTATGGTGCAATAGCTCATTACGCTTCATATGAAGTGGAGAGTGCCAGTGTAGCCAGCTTTTGGCTACACAGCCAAAAGCTGTGTAGACATTTTTTTTTATTATTTAATAAAGAAAAATAACGACGTCACACAGCCTTTTCTTTAGAAGCCCTAAAAAGTTAGATAAAATTTGCAAAAACATAATTAGAATATTGACATTTCATAGAGATAGTTACGCTATACGTATCCTCAAAATGTCTCCGTCCGACGTTTCGAAGCAAAAGACGAAAGAAGGAACAGACTCGGAGCCCTCGCTCTTCTCAGGGTAGTTTGAGGGATTAGCTAAACAATCCCTCGCGTTTCCCAGCCGACTTCCGAACACGTAGAGAATCTGCACTCGTGGTGACAGATTGCACCGCCCAGAAGTATCGTCAGCGCGCCGATGTCGCACATCCCACAACTCGCAGAGTCCTACAGTCCCGTGTCCTGTATTTGCTCTCGAAAGGACGCGATCTTCTCCGTAGCGCGAACATACGTGGACCCAGCATCGATCTCGTCGGAACAGTCGACCGTGGTAAGGCTCGATCAGCAGGCCGCGGTAAGCGTTCCTCCGCCGACGTTCTTCGCTTGCGCTTGGGCCGCCTTTCTGGAAACATCCACTTGCTTCGGTACATAGTTCCAAAGGCGAAAAAATCGAATCGGAGATACGCAGAACGTGCTGCTGTCCCGAACGCCGACAGCTTCTATAGAAGGTGGCGGATACTCGCGTAAGCTCGCAATGGTTCGAGCACCTCGTGTCAGTAAAACACTTTTCTTTCCTAACTTCGGGTGCGAGACATTGTTTTGATTTTTGTACTCATAAAAATACTGTGCCCGAAAATAATAAAGCGAGCAAAAAAAAATTCTAAACTATGTTTTACTTTTTTGCCAGCGTTAAACCACCTACGAACACTCAAAAAAAAAATGTGTTAGGTAAAAAAAAAAAAATGAAACGCAACGAGCGCGTGTGAAAGCAAACACACCTACATACGAAACAGAAAAAAAAATTCAGTTCCCTCTCGCTGTCTCCTGCAAAATGAACCGCGGCGACAGACAAGGCGCGTGGCACACAGAGTATACTGCATACGTTCGTGCACATCCCCGCTAATGGTAGCGCGGAAATTCACGAAGCATTTGCCCGCAAAATTTACCGTGAAGATTTTCCCGCTACCTTTGGCGGAGCGCCACGACCCTACACGAAGCACACCCGGTGATTGCGAAACCGCACCAGAACAAAAACCACTTTCAGCGGCATACATATACATGCCTTGCACGTGACGTCATATGGCACCGTACCAGCCGCCATTGCTCCGTACCAGGTCCTTGTACGGAGCCTTCTGCGGCATACATTTGGCACCATCGAATCTGTTCTTCTCAGCAAGCCTTGACCAGAAAAACAAATTCAATGGTGTCAAATGTAGGCTGTAGAATTTACGGACACAGGAGAACGGTACGGAGCAATGGCGGCTGATGTGACGTCAATGCAAGGCATGTATATGTGCGACTGTTCCTGCCGCGTCCTCGATATCCGATTCGGCACAGATTGTTTACCCGTACTTCCCGGTATAATGCGGAGCTTTAACGGATCGTCCGTCCGGCCACGATGTCCCCTCGGGCGCATAAGCAAAAACGCGGAGGCGCCAACAGTCCGATACCCTGATCGCATCGCGTAGAGGCCAAAACCGATCTGCTCGAGCTCACGAATATACGCCGAATCCGGAAGCCAGGCGTATCTGACTGGGCCCTGTTATCGCCCGTGACCTATTTGCAAACGGGACACCTTTTTTTTACCGTTGCGACACCTTGGGACCCACACCGCATGGCGAGAATGCCGTCGAAGCCCCGAATTCACGCTTTTCGTGCAAAAGCTGGAACCACCCCTACAACATTTGTATCAATGCATTTGTATCAGAGATAAGGAGGTTTAGTCGATTCTTTTCGCACTACGATAACGGTATGGTACGAAAAGTGGAACGATTCAGAATACGCTTTAGCGGATGGTTGCGAGGGCGTATTCACTCATACACGTGCCAACGAATCTAAATATAAATTCCAGTATAGGATGTCTCTCTTTAAAGTGTGTGTGTGTATATATCTATCTATCTACCTCTCTCTCTCTCATCATATATATATATATATATATATATATATGTGTGTTTTCTTTTTTATTCTTACAGATTTGTTTAAGAAAAGCCGTGAAAGCTACACTTATGCGGTTTGTGCAGGTAGTATACGGCAGGGGAACAGAGTATAGGGAGATAGTCGCAACTATCAGTCGGCTAATAAAGTAAAATATATGAATTAACTTTTTAATTAGTGCAAATAGACATATAGCTCAAATTAGAAACTTGCTGAGCATCATCGAAAACCACTAAATCGACCTTTTTAGAAGGATATATACAACGCCGGAGCAGCATTTTCCGGCGTTTTGTAAAAACGCTCGATTTGGACGCGTTTCTAGGTTTCGGTTTGTTATCGGAGCGCATCTTATGCGCCCGCGGTCCTGCTCCCCGGTGGTAGCGGCGAGAAGCCACACGCTCGCCTCCCTCGTAGAATGGAGGGAAGTAGGGCGCACGTGTCTTGCGCATCTCAGCCACTGGGGAGCAGGACCGCGGGCGCGTAGATGTCGCAGATTTGGAGCGCGAGGATCTGGTAGCACAGAACATCAAAGAGACATTTCTCGGGGAACCTGGACGTCGGCGCACAGCTTTTGCAGCGGCGAAGGACCCGAAACACACCTGTTCGCTCGGGAGAAGTGTGTTTCGGCGTCTTGCCACAGCGGGGCGCCAGTCACGTGGCTCTCCTCTCATCCGTCGTCTACCGCTCCACCTTTTTCATTTCGGCGGCCGCTTCTCGTGGCGATCTGCCAGGCGTTGTCAGTATATAGGACTAGGAGGGAGGCTATGGTTACGGCTGTATAGACGCTTTCACGCGTCAGTTACCCGAGCCGCCACCAGCCGGCGCGCTCCCCAGGCCGCCATTGTCGGTCTGTATTTTGGACTGCGCCCGCACTCCGGTTACTTCGCTTGCGGGTGTTTGTGTGACGACGAGCGACCGCAGTGAGACCGTGAGAAGCGCAAACGGCGTTCAACGGGCAAGACATGCTCTGTATTGGGTTGCAAAAACTGCGGTGGCGACATTGAGGTCTGGAAATACGCTGTGTGCTGAACATGTCCCGCTGAAGCATATGAACTGTCCGCGCTTGGTGCCGATTGCAATGCTCCGATTCATACTGAATAACCCGAGTAGAACATCTTTAAGACGGGACTGGCACCACTTGCTCTCGGGCCGCGCTCGAAAATTACTCGTTCGCGCAAGACTTTCTACCCAACGCGTAGGTTGTCTGCTGTAAGTCGTGATACCACCCGATATCGAACACGGTATTTTTCTGATGAGCGACCAGGCGCAGCTCCAAGGAAAGCACGAGAGCGACTCCTCGGCGACGAGCGAAGTTTAGTAGGAATCTATACTACAACCGAGCGGTGCGATCAGCAACGGCAAGCAATCCGCCCCATGCGACGGCCCAGCCCATTGCTGATCGCCAAGATGTTCAGCTTTCCAAATCACCTGCGTGATTGAAGTGCCAACTAAAGTGCAGCGATGGATGAGACTGCGATAGCCTTGATGTGTCATCTCGACATTTTCAGAAGTCGCACTGGGTTCCAACTCCTTTATATCCGGCAAAAACGTAAGAAATGTGATGAACTTGCATGGTCTCTGCATGGCCATAATCTAGTGTCGTCGACCCATTCACAGTCCGATTCCATCGTATATAACACCCCGACAGTGGCTGGCCAAGCGCAGTACGCGTTGCTATACGTATGGTACAGCAGCGGGAAAGTAGAGGCCGGCAATGGCGGACGTGTCACGTGGTGCCAAGATGGCGGCGCCCATGCAAAGTTGCCAGAAAGCGTCTATAAACGTACCCATAACCCAATTTTCTTTTCAAAAGTATTTTTTTTTTTTGCTTTGAGATTGATATGTTGCCGAAATTTAGCTGAGGCTTGAGTAAGAAATCGTTTGAGGGATAGTGTAAGATTTATCTTTTGGATCTTTAACGAGCCATTTAAGTTTGTGACTCAGGGTTTCAAGTGCCTCCTTTCTATCGTCACTTGGTTTAGCGCGTTGGCTTTCCGACAACGCTTTAGTATTCTTTTGATATGAAAATAATTTCCTGCAAATCCAAGGGTTCTTTCTTCTCGTTTTGAAACGCGTGGGAACAAAAAATACCATGGCAGTAAATTATGACATAAAAAAGAAAACTCTCACAAAACATCGCTGTAGTTTGTTGCAACTCAAGAAGGTAGGGCGAGGGTAACACGGGCCGGGGAGGGAAGAAGCAGACAGAACGCTAAAGAGAGATAGTGAGTAGTTTCCCCCTTTCTTCTCCAGCGTTCCGTCTGCTTCCTCCTCCCCGGCCTGTCTTACCCTCGCCCTTCGTTCTTAGGCAGCAACGGGCTATAGCAGCACTTGACTGATAGAGCGATTGGAAGTCATTAAATGATCGTTCAAGATAATCAAAAATACTAACGTGATCCGCTGCCTCAAAATTAAAAACCCACTTGTGCGAACACATTATAGATTAACGAGGTGAACGCATATACATTCACATGTATACATAAACGAGGTTAGTGTGTACATCTCGTTTGCTTGTCAGGCCTTTCTATATGGCAGGTGCTTACTCTAACATTTCGCTGGCCTCGAAATACCAGTTTGATCGAGTAAAATGGAAGGCCTTGTCGTGGTAGACACTGACGGGTCACCAACATGGTGGACCAAAGTCGGTCAGCGCAACCTATCTGTGTCATTGCAATATAGACTATTCAACAAACCATCGAGCAATACACGCCTCCAAACCGATCAAGAAGACCACCCAGCGAAAACACGCTGAAAAAGAGAAAAGAAAAAGGAAAAGAATTGAAATTTAAACAACGATATCGTCGCGCAGAGAAACCAAAAAGAAAAGGTCCATGCAGGTGCGACGCCGGGTGGTTCCAGAGACACATTTCGCGATCAGGAATCGAGGCCAAGCTTCGTAACCCGGGCGCCGTGAAAAATATACACCTGCGTCCACTTCGCGCTTGTCTATTCCCGCATTCGCAACGCGCAATCGAGTGCGAAGAAAACAAAACAAAACAAAAAAAAGCTAGAGGAAGGTAATCTTCATCACTTCCACACAAAAAACTTCCGTCTCCCACCCGGCGGGAGAAAGACGAAGCAAGCCTAAAGCAAAGGCAAAAAAACAAGTAAGGATTCAATTGACCCCGCCGGCGTGGCCTATTCACGCCAGAGCCATAGCGTTCCACGCAACAAATTGCGCCTCCATTCACTATCGACGTCTTTCATCGAAAGCACGATTTGTACCTTTCGCCTCGGTCGCCTTTCCATCTTTCTACGCGTTGTTGCTCTTTTTCTTCTTCTTTATTTAACTTTTATTTTGGTGGCGGTGTGTTGTTATCACCCGAAACTGGGTGAGTTCCCACGGTGGGTTACTGCCAACAACGAAACAAATATCTCACCAATAAGAGATAGATAGAAGAAATATTAAGTTGGGAAGTAAACGATAAAATATTGTTCTCATCTTGGTAGATAGAAAAACGAGAACATGACCCCTGAGGTTGGAAACAATAGTGTTACGCTGCCAGGTGCCATCGAAAGAAATACGGAATTCAAACAAAATGCAGTCAATCGCCATCGTGGGCAGTATGAAGACGCAAAACAAAAAGTAAGCGACTTGCTACATACGTTAAAATTTTGACGGAAATAAATGGTCCGCAAGGAGACTCGAGAAGTTATGGAAAAGTAACTTCCTTACAGAAAACAGATCAGTTTAAATTTATTAATATATCGTTCCCAAGATTACATTTTTATATATCTTTTATTATTACTCGCAAATAGTAGAGCGTGCACCGGTTTTAGTAAGAAAACGGGTGAACAGCCCGTCAATGCTGCAGCCTCACGCCCGTCACACGAGAAAGTCATACTCCACCCACACGGCAAAATTGAATGTAATTTTCATCGGATGACAATAGGGAGTTTTTAGAATAGCGCCCGCTAAAGCTTTGCATACGCAAAGAATAGCGTCGTCGCCACTGCGCATGCGCCAAACGCTAACTGCGGTTTGCGCCACTATTTTCCAGAAATTGCGCGCGCACGCAGAGTCTTTGCGCTCCTCCAAGAACGATTCGTGATGAGAAGTTGGCTAAAGCCAAGACGAGCACAGTTAAAAAATGGCGGCTCCCAGGACCACGACTGCGGCCGCTTCGACGCGCGAAGTCGGCGGCATCCTCGCGACTGTCATTTTCAACACAGGACGACATTGCATTCCTGCGGGAGGTGCACGCACTAAGAAACGTTTTGGAACACACAGCAACGTGGGCAACGATCGCCGGCAACTTGCTGCTTGCAAGGCGCGAACGTTTCTCGGCGAAGATGAGTCCCCTGTTGCCGAGACGACGCAAGCGGACACGACTGGTCGACCGCTCCCGTCGCATTCTCATATTTAAACATATCTAAAATGTTACCTTGAACCAAAAAGAGATCTTGTTTTTTTTTCTCTCAAGTTACAGCATTTCGCGTGTCAAATAAAAATTGTTACTGCATCTTGGTGGCGTTACAAGCGCGAGATGTTTGGGCTTTTGCGTCGCGGCGGAGCTATTCTAAAACACTCCTGCGAGCGTGCGCTAACACAAGCGCAGAATTTAGCGCTAGCGTAGGGAGTTTTCGTAGATCGTTTTCGCCGTTCCGCAACGCTCTCCGCAGCCCGCTACGATACCCGGAACTCTACAGTCAATTGGGCCATGGGCGCGCCGGCGCAGTAGCGGCTTCTTCGTTGCGGAGGGCTTAGCGGAGGAGGAGACGCGCATAGGCGTAGACTATGGGGGCAACGGGGCTCGTGCCCCCTGGTGAGATCCAGGGGGCAGAGCTCTCCGGGCCCAAACCTTGATCTTTTCTTTTTTTTGCTTGTGTTTGTTGTTAGTTTGTTTTTGATAATTTGTATTTTGTCTTAAATGTATAATACTTCACCCATGTTTGTGCACCACACAATAGAACGCTAAGTTGTTTGTGGGCACTGGAAAATAAACCATTATTATTATTATTATTATTTCCGAGACGCTGTTTACGTGCCATGTAACGAGCTTCTAGTAGTAGGATGTAAACAAAATAACGCCCACGTTGCCTTTATTGACAAAATACGTGGGAAATGGAATCCCAGCGTGCTTGCGTTAGCTTCAATCTCCGGTTCTGGCGAAAACATAACGCGCAGCACCCCCCCCCCCCGGGGAACTTCTCAGCCTGCCCCCCCCCCCGGGAAAATGGAAAGTCTACGCCGCTGGAGACGCGGTCTACGAAAACTCCCTATTAGGGAGTTTTATAATAACATACGCTATTTTAGCGCACGCTAGCGCTAAATTTAGCGCGTGTATTAGCGCACGCGACGCAAGAGAGTTTTAGAAGAGCGTTTCTCCGTCGCGACGCAAAAGCCCAAGCATCTCGCGCTTGTGACGCCACCAAGATACAGTCACAATGTTTATTTCACACACGAAATGCTGTAACTTTAGAAAAAAAATAAGTTTTTCTTTTTGTCCAGAGTACCATTTTATATTTGTTTAAACACGATAATGCGACGCGAGCGGTTGACCGGTCGTGTCCGCTTGCGTCGCCTCGGCAAGAGAGGTCTCGTGTACTGACCTTCGCACATCGTACTTTCGCCGAGAAATGTTCGCACGTCGCAAGCATCAAGTTGCCGGTGATCGTTGCCGCCGCCGACGTCGCACTCACGACGCCGCCAAAGCAGCCGCCGACATAATCCTGGAAGCCGCCATTTTTTAACTCTGCTCGTCTTGGCATTAGCCAACTTGTCATCACGAATCCTCCTTGGAGAAGCGCAAAGGCTCTTCGCGTACGCACGCTATTTCCGAGAAATAGCGCACGCTAAAATTGCGCACGCAAAGCGCAAAACCTGGTTTGCGTTCGGAGCATGCGCAATGGCGACGGCGCTATTTTTTGCGTGCGCTATTCTAAAACTCCCTATTAAATGGCCACTGCTGGCGCAGCGCGGTGCATGCGGGACGCTCGTCGGGATCGTGAACTGATTGACCGATCATTTAATGTCAACCGATGGAAATATTGAAGTTTACCGCGTGGCAGGGGTAGCAATGTATTTTCCATCCCATGAGATTGTTGAGCAACCTGTCAATGAGCGCGCGTCACTGCGTTCAACGATCGGAGCTCGTAGTCAGGACTGCGAGCTGATTGGCCGATCACACACAGCGCCTGCTCAGAACCTCTTCCACAGTCCAGAAGACAAAAATTGATCACTATCATCATCTCAGCGTATGGCATCTGTGCCAACATAATGGCGGCCTTCTTTAGGATGACGAAGAAAGAAATTGAAGGTACTATTAGTACCATCTAGAGTCACTGGATCCTGGGAAAGTAGCATCATTGCCATGACAAAAATAGGCCCTGGAGAAGGGAACAAGGCGGACAAAGGACAAACACATATCTCCAAACACAGCTAGGTGAATGGTGCGCGACCGAAAAAATCAGCCTAGTCCGGGTATCCAACCAGGGACCTCTCCCTAATTCCATTGGAGCGCTCCACCAACTGAGCTAACCAGGACTTAGACGTCAGTAAAGCAAACGGGTTTTATCAGCTGCCACCAGACTAACACCAACAAGGGTGAGCGGCCTGCCTCTTTTAAGGTTATGATGATAATGCGATTAATACAAAGGAGCAAGCGAGCTGGACAAAAAGGACGAAAATAAGCCAGTCTAACTAGCTGTGTTTTGAGATTTGAGTTAGTCCTTTTGTCCCCCTTCTCCGGGGCTTATTTTCGTCATTCTTGTCCAGCTCACTTGCTCCTTTGTATTAATTGCATTATCATCATTGCCTTCACTGCCTGCTAGCCGGACACAAACATACGCTGACATACAGACGACCAACACCTCGCAAGGTAATTGCCTGGCCGATTTGGGTCTATTTTGGTATAATTCAAATCTTCGAAGCTTCGGGAGAGTCGTTCAAATCCAGTCACACCAAGATCACCATGGAGCGTCATCGCGCTGAAGGCGTTCCTCGCCAATATAAATGTCTTTAGCACTGTGCATGCAATCAACTTATCAATCATGCCCATCCACACGGATCTCTTACAATGATATTGTTCTTCATGCGCATTTTGAGACAATAAAATTCTTTTTCAGTGCCTCCAAGCACCGACACCGCATGCGGTGACGGTACGAAGATGTACCCTTGTTTCGCCGGCGTGCGGATAGCAAAACCCGTCGCCAGCCAATTTAGATGGGCTCCCCAAGAATAGAAAGGTAAAGGAGAAATCGCTCATTTTTATGAACCAGCATCCTTAGAGTTATCAAGCGGAGGATATGAGGCGCCCGTAAGTTCGAGACGTCAATGGCAGAAACGACGCACAAACTAGGTAGGACGGCTGCGTAAACGTTTATTTCGATCAGTCTCTCGGCCGGTTCCGAAGCCTTTCGATAGAGGAAATTTAATCGAAGGGCTTATGGGCCGCGGCTTTGTACTGGTCAGTTCTTACGTTCACACCATCGCAACTAAAACAAATCAAGAATTATACGATCAAAGGAACGATTCTCATCTGACATTGACGTGCGAATGTGACAGTGCCCGATGAAATACATTTGGATTTGGATTTGGATTTGCGGCTAACCCCTTTTTAACGGGGGATCCTAGCGAAGCTGGATCAAGCCTGGCTAGCGGCTAGCGTAGCCACAGTTGTTTCCTGGCGCCTTCTCCTCCACCAACACTGCAACCTCTTCTTCGTGATCTCCACCGGTGGAGCTTCGTCGGCTCGTTCGTCGCTCTCCCTAAAACCCAGTGCCACCGCCAACTCGACCCCACACTGTGCCTCCGGCTCGAGCCCCGTCACGACCACCCATAGTTCGTCAAATGTGAAACTGCTTTTTGAGGAAACCAGATGGCACTGAACTCCGAAAAGGGCCCATAGCAACGAGGAAAAGAAATTCATAATATTAAAAAAAGAAAAGAAACACTGCTCTAATTCTAGTTGACAGTCTACACCGACCTACGAAAGCCTTCCGCACCAACGAATCCTGATACCGCGCATCCTCTTTTCAGACAACGAGAACAAAAAGGCGCGACAAAGCGCATTGGGCCGATCGGCGTGGCTTGTTCATTCTGGACACGTTGCTGAGACTCGCATCGACACGCCGGTTGGTGCCGCAAAGAATGCCGTTACTTGCAAGAAGCGTGCATGCTCTTTCGTGCTTTCACGACAGTTCGCATCTCGTGTTCTTCCTTCCTTCTTCGTCGTTTTATTCTTCCTGATCCTCATCCAGGCTGAAAATGCACTGGGCTGCGGACTGATGCGCGGTCTCAGTTTTTTGGCAGAAGAGAGCTATACTGCGCATGCTCAAAAACGCCTTCCACAGCCCAGTGGACAAAGATGGCGGCGCGCAGAAAGCAATTTTCGGAATGGTCTCGGTGGCCCGCTCCGGCATCTAAAAGGATTTTGGGGTGTGCGAATAGAGGTTCGAATGAACCTCTATTCGCACACCCCAAGCTACTAGGTGGAGCCCACCTTTGAAAGGTGGGCTCCACCTAGTAACTGCTGCGCCAATTATCCGAGTCGGCCATTATTTGGTCACGTACTCGTATCGGCCACGAGGGCTGCGTTCGGCGTGGCTCAGTTCTTATCGAAAACAAGTGCTGCGTCAGTGCTCGGCAACGACTCAGGTCCAATCACAAGCTTTGCGTCCAATGGATGGATGTTAATGGCTATACCCTTCGTAACGGGCGGTGGCTTGCGCCACCTAGTTTAAGTCTAAAAAGACCTCCAACGTTGCTCGATGGAGTTTTGAAGAGGGTCTACAGAATAGTGCCGCGTCATTCATAGCTTTCAGAGTGTTAGCAAGACCCCACGACACAGCGGCTCTCTTTGCAGTGGTGATAACAGGACGCTACGCTATTCGATTCTAACCGTCATTCGCACGCACAAAAGATATATACACTGATGGATGGACTAAAACCCCGAGAATACACCCACGCAACCGATGCTAAGAGCTGATGGGACCAATCAGAGAGCGCCAAAAGCGCACCGTCACGGTGTTCGTCATGCTTGTGTGCGTGTTCCATCATCGCTGAACCAATGACAAACAGACAAGACCTAGTGACTCGCGCTTTGACGCTTCTTGATTTATCAGATTAACTCGTAGCGTGGGCTGCGTATGGACTTTAGCTGATACGCGACACCACGCATAAGTCTCAAACATAGCTCACAGCTGTGTTTGACGACTTCAGTGTCGTCCTCCCTCGCTTCGTGGGTTTTGTCTGTCGTGTTCAATCATCGGCAGCTCGTTTGCGCCCTTTCTGCTCATGCATAACTTTGGCGGGCGTCATACGTCCAAAGCCTCTTCGTCGAAATCCACAGCGCTGCGCGCCTAATAGAATCTACGGGCGACAATGCAAGCAAGGACGACGTGTGTTAACGCCTCACGCTCGGCGGGAGACGCGCGCGATGCGCAGAGAACGAAGAGTCAACAATACACGAGAGGTCGGCAGCGAGTGGCGGGGGCATCAGCGGCCGTTGGCGCCGCGGAGTGCGTTTACACGACCCGGTAACCATGCGTGAAGAGACTGTCAGTCATCGGCGACAACCGACAGAGTCAGAAGTTCTACAATGCTGCCGCCAGGCCGAGTGACACTGACGATCAATTAAAGTGAATACGACCGGCTTTTACAGGCCGAACCAACGAAGGGCAGCCGGCACGCGCAAGGAGGACAGAAGATTAATTTAAACCGCCAGAAGAATCTTTTGACGAGCCACCGAAACGTAAACCATACATGGCGCCTTCCCTGCAATACACCTCCGTTCTCAACTGAGGAAGGAAATGTAGCGGCTTTCGATTTCGTCGCCTCGAGACTGGCGCAATAAAGTAAAACGTTACACCGTACATACGCACGAAACAACTTTATCGTACGTAGTTTGTTTGTGTTTTTATTTCCCGTGAAAGCGATCACGAGAGCTGTGCGATGTTTCGCGTCCGTCTTGATATAGTCAAAATTGCTACCCTGTTTGTTTATTTGCTACATCTCTCGAGTTCTACAGAGATCGAATCTGAAGTGCTCGAAGTTCAGTATAGGTACATTCTGTTGACCGTGGGAACCATGCCTACCTTGACTGCCGCCACGTAAAAGGTGGAGGACTCGCAAAACATAAAGAGCCTGCTCAGCAGGAAGAAGCCTAAGGCTTGTCGCGTAACAGGCACGGATATATTTGAACTGTTCGGCAACATGTAAGGGAAAGTGAACACCACAACTGAACGAGCCGGGAAAAGTCGAAAGCAATTCAGAAACAGAACGCACAGTTTCGCCATTTGGGGCTGGCTGGAGGGCACGCCATATGTTTTCTTGCGAAGCTTGGGGGCTGACCACTTGTGCGTTGGGATTGTTCGAATACAAATAGTACAGATAATGAGGGAAAAAAATGTTCTAAGCGCAGGATGCTAAACACTGGGACTCGAATGCTTTCGCGTACAGTTTCTTTCCCTTCGACCTCAGTTTCCGGGTTTACTATCGTATTCAGTAAAAAGAGCATCGAAAGCTTACACGCACGGCAAGAAACCTAAACACCGTTCAATCATCAACGCACACAAGAAAACGACAATGTGTGCTACTGCATGTCAACAACGATCAGAGTCAGTAATTTCTTGTCTCGATCAAAACTCATTAAATCGTAACAGAAAATTGCCACGTGACGTTCTTATCCTTGATCGTTTATGGCGGCCATGTTGCACTTGTCAGAACATACTGCGTTTCGTTTTTATTGATACCAATTTAAAAGATTTGCTTACGAAGTGGACGCTTGGTCCCTGATATGATAATGGTCTTTGTCGGCATTCTGTAACAAAAGCTCGGTGTCACTGAGCCATTTTCAAAGAGGTAATCAGAAAGGTTTAACTTGAAACCCTTTACCCCTCTCTTAAACCACCCGAGACTGGGCGGACAGCGAGAAGAATCCAAGGTGGAAGACAAAGGAACAGAATCAGAGAAGGCGACGTATCTGCCGCTTTCTCTTCCATTTGGGATTCTTCTTGTTCTGTACCCAGCGTCTGGTGATTTTTGAAAAAAAAAATGCAAATCTATATTAGTTCGGCTACGTCATCACTGTTTTATAACGTAGGCGAGATTTTTTTTTTTCTGTAAATAAAATACGAGGCAAGTAATTGTTTGATCACGATTTCTTCATATTTTTAATGGGAATTAACAAAAAGTCATGGCAGATGGGCGTAAATCTGAGGACGCGGGGAAAAATGAAATGCCGTACCCTAGACATATCCGGGAACTACATTGCCGATCATCAGGCTGGGCAGAGTTGTACGGCCGAGGGCTTCATATCAGAATGCCGTGCATTTAGTAACCGCGTAAAGTAGCCTTGACCACGAAGTCCTAATTCTACGCACAGATCTTCCGATTGTGAAGCCAACTGAATGTATACCGTTTCATAAGTTTCCAAAGTTAGAAACGGCCTATATGGACTTCAGAAGCGCTATTTTCCTGTGCTCGGTTGTCGTATAGGATGTTTCTCTGGAAAGCAAAGAACGTTTCGCCACTTATTGGGAACATGCCATGACAAGGGTGAAATACAAACCGACCCACTCCTCCTTCTTCATTGCGATCTTGTTTTCTAATAGAAAACGTTGCAGAACCTTCAATGTATCAATGTGGTTCTTCGTTTAAAAAAAAAAGGGTAAGTTTATACATGGGACATTAAAGATTAAAGGCCCAGAACATCGCACAACGCTACATCAAATTATTCTGGCGCGTCACATTGAAAATCGCGCCTGCCATTAGCATGTGCAAAATGGTCACCGTTCTTTAGAAGAAAAAAGAACAAAAAGGAAAAAGAAAATCAGAGTAGTATGCTTATTTGTATTGGTCTTTCCGAGGGTCAGTTCAGCAAGCTAAATAACATGGTTTCCGGAAGAAGACGAAAAACAACAACAGAAACATATCACTCGAGTGGTCCAACGAAGACAATTGTAATATTAACAACAAAACAAAAACAGAGCGCTGGACACACCTCTTCAATATCACGGTCGGGAGGATCCGAGATACGCCCCCAAATAATTCCGCAGTACATCCAAAATTCCATCAAAATAACAAAACAAAGAGCGGTAGGGGGATGCCAAATATGGGTCAAGTGCGACAGGGCCGAAAAATCGGTTCACAAAGCCCCGGAAATCAGACCCTTCCAGAAGAAAACCTCAATAAATAAATAGGCACCTACGATGTCCCCATCTCTTTAAAGTAAAAAAGAGTATGAAACGGTCTTTCTTTATCATTCTTATTTTTAAGAAAGCTGGGTATTCTGGTGAAGCGAAGAACCGGCGGGGGCACCTAGCCTCTAATCAAAGGCTGCGCGATGTGCCAAGCAAACGACACATTTCCTCAAACTCGGACTTTCAGTAAGTGCGGCGTAAATGCATCATTCACAACTGTTTAAAAAAACTTAAATATCAAAAAATAAAAAACGTACGCTTGGAAAACGGCGTTTGGAACACATCGAACGCTCATCGCACGTTCTTTGACAAGCCGCGCGAGCTTGGCGAATCCAGCCGAAGAAGACCCACCAGAAATACAAAATATAATCAAAACAAATACACGACCAACATGAATTGAAGTATTGTAGACAGGCGTACGGAGATGACGCGATAGTACGAGACAACGCTTCATTCATCGCTCACCTTCCAAAGGAGTGCGCCTTGCTGCTAGCCTTCAGGATGCGCTTGCATTGTTCGGAGACCAAACCGAGGGTGATTCGGGTCCCCGCACCGAACTGCGGCCCGTAGTTGTCGTAAGTGAGCTCGGATTTTTGCACAGCACGAAGCACCAGCACCACGGATGAGAACTCAGCGAGGCTACGACGGCGCGGAGACGTTCACGGCATCCAGACAACGTCCGCACCGGCACAACAACACAACGCGGACTCGAAGCTTGTCGCCTGTCGTTCTTTCAGCCTCTATGCCATGCTGGATGAGCGGAGGAGAGTTGTCGGAGCGGCGGCAGGCTGGATTTGGCGCGTAGAGCGGTGCTGCCATCTGTCGTCGACCGACAGAAGCCTCGCTGGCCTCGCAGCGGCCTAGTGGATTGGATTGAATCGTCTAGTGCCAGCGTTGAATTTTTAGTAGTTCTAGTTTCGTTTTACCCAGCCGTGATTGAGATGATAGAGAACACTGGTTAAGGTAATACGGCAGTAATACCTCCCGAAGTCGGTTACAAGTAATATCAGCTCGAGTTATCTATCTAACTGGTTCACTGCCTTTTTGTTGTGCTCTTATCCGAAATAAAACTATATCATCGTTCATATATTTCTTTAAAATCATTATTTGTCACGATTATCCTTCTCACCACAAGCAATTACTGGACGAATAAACAACTAAAAATATGTTTCGACATAAAACAAAATGCCTCCGCTGTGGCAATGAGCATGACGCTTTACCATGCTCAGTGCCAGAACGCAGACTGTTTAGGTATAGGTAGGCCACATTAGCGCTTTTAGCAGAGGTGTAGGCTTATTTTCAGCTCTTGTCATTCGCCGACCTCCCACCGTAGATTGCAGGGATCTCGTAAGTGTTATGCAGAAAAATTCGAACTTTGCAAGGTGCGCCAAATGTTCAGGCTCCTAAAACCGTACCATGTACTCATTTTTTTATTTTATTTTTTATTCTGCATTGGATTTGGCAATTATTTATAGTGCATTTATTTTGGAGTGGAGGGTACGGGAGAAGCAGGGTTAAGTGCCCTCCACCCACGGCAGGGTTACAGTGCAGGAGTCAACAAATTCGTTTTGACCAAAATGGAAGTCAAGCATCACCTTTCCCCAAAGATAGATGGCGCCACGGCCCCATGGCGCTAGTATGCGCCATTTTTGCGCTCTCCTCCGCGTCATCCTCCAAGGATGATTTAAACCAGGCTCTCGTAGCTACCGAAAGGTGACATACTCGATCACAGGCCGTGCAACACTTCCTTTGATTTCCTTTCTCCAGTACTTTGCCCGACTGGCTTAGGAGCTACCGCCTGCGCGCAAGGAGGGACTCAAGGGGGTCAAATATCGTGTAATCTAGCCGACATTAACACACCCAAGTGTAATTTCTTTGTACCAATAAAGGTTTTTGACTGACTGACTGAATTCAGAAGTATTCCGTTGCACGTCAAGCATAATTTCTTGTCCATTCCTTTTCTTTTTGTAATTTTGGAAACGACGTGTTATATTTTTGCTAGAATAATTTGTGTATATACTTTCATTGCAGAATATATTGCAACGAGTTAGTGTCATCGATCGTTACTTTAAAAAAGAAATATGGGTGCAATACGGTAATTATGATCACTGTGATTTTAATTACAGTTATAAGTGAAACGGAAGGATCCCCACATCCCACTTTACTGAGCACCTCCACTGTCGCTTGCGGTCGTCAGAGTTATTTTATTTTGTTTAATTAATTTCGTTCAATTTACCTTAAGGGCGTCCAAAGGAAATATTACATTAGGAGGGATTAAAGAACTACATAATACACAGCTCACCATTAAAAAAAATAATAAACGTGGCCAGGGAGCGCTACAAGTCAGGGGAAAAGTGGACCAAAGCGCTCGGGTTATGAAAGTCTCTCCGCGTGGGGTTACTGTCATTACGAAGCACCATTACACAGTTATAGCACGTGGTCAGTAAAGGGATAATAAGAAAAATGACAAAGGGGATGACTGAACACAAAAAGCAAAAAATAAAACTTCCACAATCTCGCGCTACAATGAGACACTGAAACAGATGTCAGGGTCAGCAGTTATAGAATCGTTTAAATTGGTCTTTAAATGAAATGGCACTATGATTGGTTACGATATGGACAGGTAAATTGTTCCAGTCATCGATGCAGAGTTCTAAAAAGGGGAAAAAAGAAAAAGTGTTGTGCGGGATTGAAATGGCTCTATTTTGCCTGGGTGATCTAAAGTGGGTGATGTGAAATTGGCTGGGCGGCAATAAATATACTTTAAATGGGATTCGATGAAATAGGCTCCGTGAAACGCGCACACGCACACGCACACAAACAATCTGTTTTTTTTTTTTTTTGTTTAAGTGGGGGCTTGATTTTACTTTTTAACTCGGAGGTATTAGCTTCGGGCGAGTAATTGTTGCATATGAAGCGAGCTGCTTTGTTCTGAACAGATCATGGTCTTTATATTAAGTAATTTTGATGGGTTTCCGTATGCTTCTTGCGTACTCTAATTTGGGGAGGATTACTGTTTTGTATGCGAGTATTTTTATTTCAAGGGAAGCAAGATATACGGTTCATCTGAAGAAACCAACTGTTTTTAGTGTTTTATTTTTTTGTCTGTTCTACATGCTCGTTCCATAATAGTGTGTCTGTGAAATGTATGCCCAAATACTTGTATGATGATACTTGTTCTAGTTGTTGTGATAGTAATGTGTACTCTCTATGAGTTGTGGTGGAGGATTTAGTTACTGACATTTGTTTGCATTAGCGAGTGTTAAATGTTCTTCATGAAGATATATAACATTCATATCGTCTTGTAGAATATTTTGATCATAGTGTGCATAGTCGGTGACAGGTCAAGAACGATGTGGAAGCTCCTCCCCGCCTCTTTCCACTTGAGCATAGTGAACGCTGGATAAGAGGTCGCCTCCTCTCCAGCGATGTTGACCGATGATTTTTACCAATTTCCTGTAACGCCCCTTGGCCGGTGCAATGGCCCCGCCCACATTTGAGCGCATGATGGACACTTCGCGGTTTACGCTGGGCAGCATTTCTATTCCATTTTGACGATGTTGTAGTTTTTGGCATCTACTTTTTGACCAGTGTATTTTCCGCCACACTTCGGTCGTGAAAAGCTTTCGCGAAGCAGGTCTGCAACTTAACTAAAAAAGATGCGCCTACGGAAATACGGGAATCAAAATCTTTGGCCATGTGTCAGCCGTCAGAGAATATCCCCTAATTCCGAAAAGCTCCTGGCTGTCACACAGTTTCCTCCCCGTACAAATATAAAAGCGTGCGCTCTTTCCTCGGTTTTTGCTCATATTTTCGACGTTTCATTCGAGGCTATGCTCATTTTTCCGGACCGCTCCAGCGCCTCCTCAAAAAGAATGTCCCTCACGTATGGTCCCTAAGCCAAGAACAGGCGTTTCTTTCAATTAAGACAGCAGTGACGGAACTAACAACACAGCCCGTCCTGGCTCACATTGACCCGTCTCGTCAAGTTTAAATTCACACCGATGCTTGTGGCTATGGCTTCAGTGCACTACTCATTCAAGCCTGTGACACAAAGAAACATGTTGCGTACGCCAGCCGGACGCTATCCAAATCTGAAATGAATAACGGAATTACAGAGAAAGAATGTCTAGCCGTAATTTGGGCAATGCAAATATTTCGGCCATATGTATTTGGGATTGTGCCGGCTTTGGAATTTAGAAGACTTGGTCACTTGGCTCTAAAGCTCCGGGAGTATAAAGTTCCTATATTTTATAAACCTGGCAAAGCGCATGATGCCCCAGAATATTTTTTGTCGAGAAATCGCGTGTCTACGGCGCCAGTAACACATCATAATTCGCCAATCGCGGCGATCTCCTTGGCGTCCTTATCAGATTTTGCTTCTGAGCAGCGAAAAGATACCCATCTACATCACGTCTTTAAATGTCTAAAAAAGACTCATCTTACACGCCAAGAACAGCGTTTGAGCAGTCTTTTTACGCTGAGAGACTGTGTACTCTATCGTCGTAATTATAACCCCGAGGGTTCCGAATTATTATTTGTTGTTACCAAACACCTCCGGACGAATATCTTACGTGTTTCACATGATGACCCTACAGCTGGACATATGGGATTTGTTTAAGGTGTACATGCATGTTCGAAACACATTTTACTGGACGGGAATCCTCCGTGACATTTCAAGTATGTCACATCCTGCCTAAGGTGCCAGCAACGCAAGAAACCAACCAAAGCACGAGCTGGATTCCTGCAACATCTTACACCTCCTCCGCTCCTCGTTATCAATTTGAACGAGTTGGGATCCAACTCCTGGGACCACTTCCCGCTACTTAAGCTGGTCACCGCTGGGTTATTGTGGCGATGGACCATTTGCCTCGTTATGCAGAGACTTCTGCTCTCCGCTCCGCAGACGCTGAAGACGTTGCTGCTTTTCTTTTAAAACAAGTAATTCTCCGCCACGGCCCTCGCAGGCACCTTATAAGCAACCGTGGAACAGACTTCTTATCCCACGTAATTCAGGAGCTTCTACACCTTCGCTAAACTGTACACGGACCAACCACGGCGTATCATCCGCAGACGAACGGCATGGTTGAACCTTTCAATAGGACAATCGTTGATATGTTGTCCGTGTATGCACAGACAAACCACCAACAATGTGATTCTGTGCTTCCTTTCGTCACCGACGCGCATAAAACTGCAGTCCAAGATACCGACGGCTATTCTTCCTTTTTCCTCCATCACCATTGCTCTCCAACTCTTCTCGACGACCTTCTGCCATATACTGCTACCGAACAAACACTCCAACCTCCAGTGGAACAACTTGTCTGACGCGCCAAAGAAGCTCAACTAGCACGATTATGCGCAGCCTCCTCTCAACAGCGCCAACGTCAACGACGATGAGAGCCATCGCGCAGTTTCTTACTCCATTGAAGATCTCGCCTGCGTTTGGACACCGACTTGGCACAAATGACAATGATGCGTCCACTCTATGGGATAGAAACGATTTTATGGAAGCCGGGCCCTGCGCGCGGAGCTTGGCGCATGATGGTCAGGTACGCCACTGTCCTAGCATCGTCGCCTTCTTTGTCACACTATATATATATATATATATATATATATATATATATATATATATATATATATATATATATATATATATATATATATATATATATATATATATCTTGTTTTTTCTTAAATATAAAACTGTATTACGATCATGGCTGGTGCGCCGTACATGACCCTTTTCAAAAGTGCGTGCCCTTGCCTGTCCACCATTGTTTTGGCACGTACTCTGACTCTGAGCACGTATTGGACACGATCGAGGGCTGCGTCAGAGTTCGGCGAAGACTCGGGTCCAGTCACAGGCTTCCTTCACAAGCAACAGCGACCGACAACGTTGCCCGATGCACTTTCGAAAACGGTCTATTCCTGGGCACGCAAAGCAACCGCACGTTTTCTGATACTATTTCTTGTATACCGCGACTTCACTTTCTTTCGCGTATCTTGAAGGAAACAAGCGAAACCACGAGCTAGTAAGCCCGAACCATTCATCGGAGCGTCATAATTACACGATCGCATGCGCCAGCAGAGTTACCGAAAACTTCCGCAACGGCCTATTTATTAGGCCATGATAGATTGCCAGTGACTGTGGAGGGCTTGACTCGCATAAAATCACCAAGGTTAGAAAATTATAGAGCTTTTTCATCCAACAGTAAGTTTCTCACGGGAAGTTAGAATAACAACTCATTTGTGTTCATTTTTTTTTCTCGGGAAGTCCCTGAGCGAAGTACCGAGGAAAGCTTCCATTACGTTTTGACGATATCGAGAGAACACACGGTCACACTGGCGCCATCCACCCCTTGGAACACTTCCAGTCTCCGCATAACTAGACCGAGGGATTTTCACTATTGGCAAGATTAAATCAATACGCACTGCCTTCGAGGAAGGGTTGCTTATAACATTGTCAAAATCATTTCGATCCCACGGTGACAAAATCATGCAAGGTCGGTTCACACAGGGGCGTTTTTCTACTTTACGTTACGTTACAACCGCTTACGTCCCGCTTACGAGTAAGCTGGACATCCGAGCTTCGAATGAAGCGTGGCGACCAATTCAAGCAGTAGCTTTGCACGCGGCATACGAAACACAAATGTCTCGGTGTCTTCTCAAGTAACGTAGGAAATCGTAAGCAAACGCCCTTGTGTGAACCCACCTTTATATGTTAGAACACAGGAAATATACGCAGAACGAAAATGTTCCATGGCTAACCGAGAGGTGGCGCCGCTGAGTTATCTCGCAGGGAGCAATCCCAATCTGTTGCAACGCACACGGTCACACTCAAAGTGTGCAGAAACTGCCTGAGGCATATCTATTTTTCCGTACGACAGTCGTACACTTGTCATACACAAACAATCTGCAGACATGTCTGAAGCAAGAATGCATCCAATATGCTTGACGCGTGTCCACAAACGTCTTTTGTATGGTGTGTGAGCAGTGCGGCATTAAACCCCGGTTCGCGTTACATAAAAAGAAATGCAGACCGACTAAACATTTGCGCACCAAATTCTACTTCCAAACTCTACATTATTAAATGAAAAAAATATACGTTAACATTGACGGTTTCGGGCCCGGTCTCTCCTTTGAAAAGAAGGTTTAAATATGTAGATGAGGCTAATAAATTATTCGATGTGCGAGCATGTCTCTCTTCTTCACCGCGAAAGGTTTCTAAAGCCCGTACGGAGTTTCCGAAGGTCGCGAAACACTAATTCCGGGATTTGCCAACGTGGCGCTTTCGGAAGCAGCGACAAAACCAAACACCGAAGTCCTCTCGGAGCTCTGGAAACGGCGCTTTCACTCTAATTAAGTGGGGCACAGCTTCGCTTTTACCAGTGCTTAAGCAAAACTGCGGATTCGAGGCGGGAAATCCGTGCAAAGTGAACACTCGACCCGGACTGTCGGATCTCATTTTATTCGACCCCTGTTTTCTTCTTTTCCAGAACCCATTCAAAGTACTCGAGGATGAAATCGTTAATTCGGCGAGCTAAGAAGTGCTTCGTTAGCGAGCTCATTAATTGCTCGTTGAGGTAAAGATACTATCCTCTCCCATTTGCTGTCCTTCCTAATCTTGTGACCCTGTTTGCTCCTTTTCTTCATTACAGCAGGCAGGCTTGGCTTCTACCTTAAGCAGTTACCACACGTACGTATCAAGTCAAGGCCGGTCACTCTTCGTCTTCGGAAAGCTGGTGTCCCGACTTCCCACTGCCGCTGACTGCATTATGCGACCCGAGTGGTCACTCGCCACCGGCGAGCCATCCAGTCACCACTGAGCAACTCTTTCGCATAAAAGGACTCCGGTAAATATTCAGTCGTCTGCGACTCAGTAGTCAGCCGCTCACCGATTCTTTTAATGCGTTAGAAGAACGTTCGTGTTCACGAAAATCCGCCGGTATCAGTCTTTGCGTCCGTTTGTCTGCGCCATGCATGACGTCGCGAGGAGAGTGGGGTGGTGAGGAGGTATCGTGTTTACATATTCAATGCCTCACCCGACACCGCCTAGAAGACAAGGCCGCAGGGCTGCCATTTTTGCGTCACCAGCGAAGGCCAACACTGGACACAGATTGGAAAGGAGTTCTGCATCAGCACTCGGCTTCGAGTCGTTTGAGACGAACGTTGACGCAATCGTCCAGCGTTGGCTTTCGCTGATGACGACATCTCGATCAGCACTACCGCTTTGCCATCTTAAGAGGTGTTATCTGACCACGGCGGCGGGGAGAGAGGGAAAGGGTGACGATCGCTGACGTCGGCGCTTAGGACCAATACGAGCGTCGCATAGCTGGCGTGGAGCCAAAGACGAGCAGGCGGCGCGCCGCTTTGGAATGCGGCCCAGCTCAGTTGCCGCTC